>SJYW01010961.1:115971-140629 GCA_006410735.1 Raphicerus campestris
GCAATCTTGATTCCAGTTTGTGTTTCTTCCAGCCCAGCATTTCTCATGATGTACTCTGCATAGAAGTCAAATAAGCAGGGTGACAATATACAGCCTTGATGTACTCCTTTTCCTATTTGGAACCAGTCTATTGTTCCATGTCCCATTCTAACTGTTGCTTCCTGACCTGCATACAGGTTTCTCAAGAGGCAGGTCAGGTGGTCTGGTATTCCCATCTCTTTCAGAATTTTCCACAGTTTATTGTGATCCACACAGTCAAAGGCTTTGGCATAGTCAATAAAGCAGAAATAGATGTTTTTCTGGTACTCTCTTCCTTTTTCTATGATCCAGTGGATGTTGGTAATTTGATCTCTGGTTCCTCTGCCTTTTCTAAAACCAGCTTGAACATCTGGAAGTTCATGGTTCACGTACTGCTGAAGCCCGGCTTCGAGAATTTTGAGCATTACTTTACTAGCATGTGAGATAAATGCAATTGTGAGGTAGTTTGAGCATTCTTTGCCATTGCCATTTTTTGGGATTGGAGTGAAAGCTGACATTTTCCAGTTCTGTGGCCACTGGTGAGTTTTCCAAATTTGCTGGCATATTGAGTGTAGCACTTTCACAGCATCATCTTTCAGGATTTGAAATAGCTCAACTGAAATTTCATCACCTCCACTAGCTTTGTTCATAGTGATGCTTTCTAAGGCCCACTTGACTTCACATTCCAAGTGAGGAGATACCTCTCCTCCAAGGTAAGGAGCAGTGGCTGTGCTTTGCTGGAGCAGCCCTGAAGAGATACCCCACGTCCAAGGTAAGAGAAACCCAAGTAAGACAAACCCAAGTAAGACAGTAGGTGTTGCGAGAGGGCATCAGAGGGCAGACACACAAACCCTAATCACAGAAAACTAGTCAATCTAATCACACAGACCACAGCCTTGTCTAACTCAATGAAACTAAGCCATGCCATGTGAGGCCACCCAAGATGGGCAGATGATGGTGGAGAGGTGTGACAGAATGTGGTCCACTGGAGAAGGGAATGGTGAATCACTTCAGTATTCTTGCCTTGACAACCCCATGAACAGTATGAAAATGTGTATTAGGTATTTATTAATACCTTGCTAAAATGCAGCAAGTTTTTAAGAAACTTACCATCCTTTTGGGAACAGAAGACAAGAACAAAGTTTAAGAAAATAATTTTTTTCCTTTGGATTATCCACACTTTCCAGTTCAAGGCCAAAGTTCTCCTAGTGGTAGCAGTGGGAAGGAAATTAAAGGAGGGGAGAGGGTAGCATAGGCTGGTCTGTCAGACCCTCTCTGCTACTATGCTAGCCTATTGTCCTTATAATAACAACAGCTCTTCATACTCTTTTTAGATGGATTGTGTTTCTTTGTTCCTGAAGGATTCTAGGTCTCTGGGTAAAAGTTATTATTTTTTAATATTTTATTTTCTTTATTGGAGCATAACTGCTTTGCAATGCTCCATTAGTTTCTCCTGTACAACAATGTGAGTCAGCTATAAGTATACCTATATCCCCTCCTTCTTGACCCTTCCTCCCACCACTCCTTCATCCTATCCCTCTAGGTCATCAAAGAGACCAAGCTGACCTTCCTGTGCTATACAGCAGCTTCCCAGTAGCTATCTATAGTCTCTCAATTTTTCCCCCTCACTTTCCCCATGTCCCCATGTCCACTCTCTACACTTTTTGCCCTGGAAATAGGCTCCTCCATACCGTTTTTCTAGATTCCATATATATGTGTAAATATACTTTGTTTGTTTTTATCTTTCTGAGTTACTTCACTCTGCATGACAGACTCTGTTCATACACATCACTGCAAATGATCCAATTTCTTTCCTTTTTATGACTGAGTAATGTTCCATGGTCTATATGTACCACACCTTTTTAATCCATTCTTCTGTTTATGGACATTTAGGTGGCTTCCACATCCTGACTATTGCAAATAGTGCTGTAATGAACACTGGGGTACATGTGTCTTTTTGAACTACCGTATGACCCAGTGATATGATTACTGGGCATATAGTTTGAGAAAAGACATTATTGGTTGTTAATACAGCTTAAGTCCTCAAGGTATCTCAGAAAGACACTTATGACACTAAAGACACTTAGACACTATACCCAAGGCCCTCAATAGACATCATCTTTTCTTTCCTGGGAAAGAAATGGCACCTGGGTAATTGCAGCCCAAACCACCTTGACTGGGTATTGCAAGAGCTTAACTGGATATTCAGGGAGTACATCCTAATTTTTTCTTATACACAAATCCATGATTATCTCGTGCCTTTAAAAACCACAAGGTAATAGCCAGCATTTTCTCCATACTCCCTTGCCCTACATCAGTGATGCTACCACATATCTCGGGTCCAAAGAATCCATCTTTTAAAATAGCACATTATATGCAACTTGAAAACCATGTGCTTAGTCTATATTCTCTACCATGAAAATGTGCTTTAAAAATAATATGATTCAATAATATACTGAATCTCTTGTTTCACACAGTTGCATTCAAAATTTCAGCACCTCAGTGGTAACTGGGGACTCCTAAGTTCTGTATCCTCAAAGTAAAAAAATGAATAATGAAACACAAAATACATAAAGATTATAAAGCAATGGATGTGAATTTTCACTTCTTCAATGGACTAAAATATTTTATTAAATCTACACAGCATCTGTTACCTGCATCACTTACTATTATTTTTTAGCAAACCTCACTTTAGGTATGGGATCTTATATGAATGAACATATAGACAACACGATGATCAAAAAGAAAGTATAAATGCAACATTCATTTTAAAAATTTAATATTGTTGTTCGTTGTTCAGTCGCCCCAGTCATGTCCGACTCTGCAACCCCATGGACTGCAGCATGCCAGGCCTTTCTGTCCCTCACTGTCTTTCAAAGTTTACCGAAGTTCATGTTCACTGCGTCAGTGATGCCATCCAGCCATCTCATCCTCTGATGCTCTCTTCTTCTGTCCTCAATCATTCTCAGCATCAGGGAATTTTGCAATGAGTTAGCTGTTCACATTAGGTGACCAGAATACTGGAATTTTAAGATGTGTATAAGAGACAGCCGTAAGGGTGGGGTCATCTGCATATNTCTGATGCTCTCTTCTTCTGTCCTCAATCATTCTCAGCATCAGGGAATTTTGCAATGAGTTAGCTGTTCACATTAGGTGACCAGAATACTGGAATTTTAGCTTCAGCATCAGTCCTTCCAAAGGGGATTCAGGATTGATTTCCCTTAAGATTGACTGATTTGATCTCCTTGCTTTTCAAGGGATTCAGAGGAGTAATCTTCAGCACCATGTAGTTCGAAGGTATCAGTTCTTTGGCACTCCACCTTCTTTATGGTCCAGCACTCAACAACCATGTGTAACCACTGGAAAAACCACAGCCTAGACTATATAAACCTTTGTTGGCAGAGTAATTTCTGCTCTTTAAGTTCAGTTCAGTTCACTCACTCAGTCGTGTCCGACTCCTTGCGAACCCATGAATCGCAGCATGCCAGGCCTCCTTGTCCATCACCAACTCCTGGAGTTCACTCAGACTCATGTCCATCGAGTCAGTGATGCCATCCAGCCATCTCATCCTCAGTCGTCCCCTTCTCCTCCTGCCCCCAGTCCCTCCCAGCATCCAAGTCTTTTCCAATGACTCAGCCCTTCGCATGATGTGATCAAAGTACTGGAGTTTCAGCTTCAGCATCATTCCCTCCAAAGAAATCCCAGGGCTGATCTCCTTCAGAATAGACTGGTTGGATCTCCTTGCAGTCCAAGGGACTCTCAAGAGTCTTCTCCAACACCACAGTTCAAAAGAATCAATTCTTCAGCGCTCAGCGTTCTTCATAGTCCAACTCTCACATCCATACATGACCACAGGAAAAACCATAGCCTTGACTAGATGGACCTTAGTCGGCAAAGTAATGTCTCTGCTTTTGAATATACTATCTAGGTTGGTCATAACTTTTCTTCCAAGGAGTAAGAGTCTTTCAATTTCATGGCTGCAGTCACCATCTGCAGTGATTCTGGAGCCCCACAAAATAAAGTCTGACACTGTTTCCACAGTTTCCCCATCTATTTCCCATGAAGTGATGGGACTGGATGTCATGATCTTCATTTTCTGAATGTAGAGCTTTAAGCCAACTTTTTCACTCTTCTTTTTCACTTTCAAGAGGCTTTTTAGTTCCTCTTCATACTGTATAGGTTTATCATAGCTTTCCTGACAAGAAGCAAATGTCTTCTGATTTCATGGCTGATCACCATCCACAGTGATTTTAGAGCCAAAGAAGAGGAAATCTGTCACTACTTCCACTTTTTCTCTCTGAATTTGCCATGAAGTAATGGGGCCAGATACCACGATCTTAGTTTTTTAATTTTTTAAATTTAGTTTTAAACTTCATTTTAGATGTGAGCTGTTATGAATGAATATATAGACAACATGGTGATCAAAAAGAAAGTATAAATACAATATTATTTTTTTAATTTGATATATATCATGGTTTAAGTTGATGCCACTTTTTAAAAGAGCTGACCATTTATCACAAGAATGTGCCCAGTTTGGTAAAAGGAATTCAATGTAGCCTAATTAATTCTAGTTTATTTTTCCACTGGAGAGATCTATTTTACTTTGTAGATAGTTGAGTATAATTGCCAAAGTGGTTATGAGACTTTAGATCAATACCAGCCCTCACCACTGTATAACCCAAATTTTCCAGCAGCACAAACCAAATTGTCAGTTCAGGTAGGTGTATTAGCATTATATTTTGGATCCTTTTCACACATACATTTTCAGCTTTATAATGTACAAGTAATCAGTTAGAATAAAACAATGAAGAAAAGTTTCTAAACTATTTAGAGTTATAGATTGTAGCCTCCATTTCATAATCATTATAAANGTATAATTGCCAAAGTGGTTATGAGACTTTAGACGATACCAGCCCTCACCATTGTATAACCTAAATTTTCCAGCAGCACAAACCAAATTGTCAGTTCAGGTAGGTGTATTAGCATTATATTTGGATCCTTTTCACACATATATTTTCAGCTTTATAATGTACAAGTAATCAGTTAGAATTTAAAAATGCAGAAAAGTTTCTAAACTATTTAGAGTTATAGATTGTAGCCTCCATTTCATAATCATTATAAACATCTTTTAGTTCACAGGACAATATGTTATGCTTCAGGTACTAAGAGTGAAAATGAGTCAATACTTTTATTATAGTTGTCAGCTTCTAAAATAAATGTGCAACTCCTATGAACATAAAATAAGTTAGTATGAGGAAACTTAAAGGAAATGGATATTCTTAATTTATGTTTATTAATTATCTTAGGCCAGGATTTTTCAAGCTTGTTCAAACACTAATTTAATTCACATTTAAACTGACTTAGCTTGGCCAGAAAAGACATACATTTTAGATAACAAACAAAATTTTTATGTCAAAGTTGATCATTCCCACCTGCAATGAATGAAAATTCCTGCTGCTCATATCCTCACCAGAATTTGGTAATGTTCTGGATTTTTGCCATTCTAAAAAGTATATAATAGATTTTTTCATTCCATTTTCATATAGTTAAATATAATTTTCTAAAAGTTAGAAGATATATGGATTGCTAAAATTTGATTTCACCTGTAATTTCTGTTGTAAAGGAAACAATAAAAGATTTATCCATCTATTCATTAAATAAACATCAATGAGCATCATTTTATGTCTTACAAGGGCTGGAATGCATTAGAATACTGGATTCAACATCCCAGACATGTTCTTGCAGTCATAGAAAGCTTTATTAAAGGAATAGATTCAGAAAACAAATGTATTAAAAAATGAATCAAGTATTTAATTTCAGAGAGGTGAAAGTGATATGCAGACAATAAAACAGGGTAATATAAGCATCTGGTATAGGGAGAAGACACTATGCATCTTTGGAAAGGTCTTGCTAAGGACATATTTATTATAACTAGTTATGAACATTTCTGAGGAAGAGCTTCTTGTGCAGAGTGTAGAAGTGCAAGCACAACTGGGTTGAAAGGACATTTGCTCTCTTCAGATCAGCACAAATGCCACAGTTCCTATCCTAGTTGGAGTCAAATAGCTTTAGTGTCCAATTGAAATAATGAGATTTGGAACCAAGGAGTCAAAAATCATCCCAAAACTTTATACTTGAAATCCCCAACCACCAAAGAGCAACAGTCTTTCACTATCAGAATCAATATAGCAATAAAAGGAGATACCTATAAATGTTCCAAGGCTAACAAACACACAACAACAGAATATGTTTTAACACTTGATAGGTGAAAACATCAAACCATTTATCCAGCTGTGTGTTTAACACATTTTTTGGATGCCTATATGTGAAAGGCATATTGAAAAGCAGAGACGTTATTTTGCTGACAAAGGTCCGTCTAGTCAAGGCTATGGTTTTTCCAGTGGTCATGGATGGATGCCAGTTGGACAGTGAAGAAAGATGAGCGCTGAAGAATTGATGCTTTTGAACTGTGGTGTTGGAGAAGTCTCTTGAGAGTCCGTTGGACTGCAAGAAGATCCAACCAGTCCATTCTGAAGGGGATCAGCCCTGGGCATTCTTTGGAAGGACTGATGTTGAAGGTGAAAGTCCAGCACTTTGGCCACCTCATGCGAAGAGTTGACTCATTGAAAAAGACTCTGATTCTGGGAGGGATTGGGGGCAGGAGGAAAAGGGGACAATAGAGGGTGAGATCACGGACTTGATGGACGTGAGTTTGAGCGAACTCCGGGAGTTGGTCATGGACAGGGAAGCCTGGCGTGCTGCAATTCATTGGGTCGCAAAGGGTTGGACCTGACTGAGCAACTGAACTGAACTGAAATGAATGTGAAAGGAACTTTTTTCTAGGCAGTGAGGCTACAGGACTGGAAGCTAAAAATTTAAACAGATAAAATTTCCTTATCCTCATGGAACTCAAATTCTTATATGCTGGGGCAAATGTTAAATAACACAGTGAACTAGAGTATGTTGTAGGGTAGTAAGTGATAGAAAAATAAAGCAGAAAAAGGGCACTAAGTTGTAGGTTTGTAACTTTTAAACAGGTATTTCAGGAGAGGTATTCTGAGAAGTTCTTTTAACAGGATGTGAATTCAGTGATACATGCAAAGAGCATTCTAGAAAAAAGGGACTGAAAGTGGAAGGTCTTGAGGAAGGAGGAGACCTGGTTTTAATGAACATACACATACATGACATACATACAAAAATCCATGCCTACTACATACATACAAAAGGGAACAAATATAAATATAAGCATCTTAAAAAATAGTCTGAGTTTAGTTCCAGACCACCACAATAAAGTAAGCCACAATTTTTTTTTCTTCAGTGCAAATAGTTATGTTTACACTATAGTCTATTAAATATGTAAACCACTATGTTTTTTAAAAATGTACATATCTTAATTTAAAAATACTGTATTGGGGAGAGGTTCAAGATGGAGGACATACATGTATATGTTTGGCTGGGTCATGTTGTTGTAGGGCAGAAACTAATATGGCTTTTAAAGCAATTATCCTCCAAATAAAAAGCAAAATAAAAACAGGAAAAAAATACTGTATTACTAAAAAAAATGCTAACCATCATCTGAGCATTCACTGAGTCATAGTAATACCAAAGATCACTGATTACAGACCATAACAAATAATGATGAAAAGGCTTGAAATGTTGTAAGAATTACCAAAATGTAACACAGAGACACAAAATCAGCAAGTGCTGTTGGAAAAAAAAAATGGCACTGATAGACTTACTTTATATAGGACTGACACAAACCTTTGATTTGGAAAAAAGCAATGTTCATGAAGAGCAATAAAGCAAAGCAGCATAAAATGAGATACGTTGTGTCTCTATGCACTGACACAAACATACACTCATACATACATGAATATGCAGACATATAAAAGGTGGTCAGTCAAGTTGGAACAGGAAAAAAAAGGGGGAGTATTTGTGGAGAATATCATATAGGAAATGAATGTGTGATACTTTTGGAGGACTTTACAAGTTATTTAAGTAATTTAGCTTTTATGCTAAATGAGATGGGGAATTAATGGAGGTCTTTGAGCAAAGACATGGAACAACAGACGGGTTCCAAATAGGAAAAGGAGTACGTCAAAGCTGTATGTTGTCACCCTGCTTATTTAACTTATATGCAGCGTACATCATGTGAAACGCTGGGCTGGAAGAAACACAAGCTGGAAACAAGATTTCCAGGAGAAATATCAGTAACCTCAGATATGCAGATGACACCACCCTTATGGCAGAAAGTGAAGAGGAACTAAAAGGTTTCTTGATGAAAGTGAAAGTGGAGAGTGAAAAAGTTGGCTTAAAGCTCAACATTCAGAAAATGAAGATCATGGCATGTGGTCCCATCACTTCATGGGAAACAGAAGGGGAAACAGTGGAAACAGCGTCAGACTTTATTTTGGGGGGCTCCAAAATCACTGCAGATGGTGACTGCAGCCATGAAATTAAAAGACGCTTACTCCTTGGAAGAAAAGTTATGACCAACCTAGATAGTATATTCAAAAGCAGAGACATTACTTTGCCAACTAAGGTCCATCTAGTCAAGGCTATGGTTTTTCCTGTGGTGATGTATGGATGTGAGAGTTGGACTGTGAAAAAGGCTGAGCACCGAAGAATTGATGCTTTTGAACTGTGGTGTTGGAGAAGACTCTTGAGAGTCCCTTGGACTGCAAGGAGATCCAACCAGTCCATTCTGAAGGAGATCAGCCTTGGAATTTCTTTGGAGGGAACGATGCTGAAGCTGAAACTCCAGTACTTTGGCCACCTCATGCGAAGAGTTGACTCATTGGAAAATACTCTGTTGCTGGGAGGGATTGGGGGCAGGAGGAGAAGGGGACGACCGAGGATGAGATGGCTGGATGGCATCATGGACTTGATGGATGTGAGTCTGAGTGAACTCCAAGAGATGGTAATGAACAGGGAGGCCTGGCATGCTGCAATTCATGGGGTCACAAAGAGTCGGACACGACTGAGCAACTGAACTGAACTGAATTTGAGCAAAGAATGACAAATTCTGACTTGTGTTTTTAAAGTTCTCCTCTATGTTACTTGAAAGCATAGCCATCATAATTAAATGAATTAGATGTGACATGACAGAAAACATGGAGTCCAGAATGACACCTTGGCATTGGGCCTAAGCAACAGGAAGACAGTATTTGCCAGTGACCAAATAAAGTAGTCTATGGGAGGGATATGTAGTATGAGAAGACAAAGAATTTCGTTTTCTACATACCAAGTTTGAGACCTGACCAAAAGACATCCACATCTACATGATGAAAAGAAAATAGCAAAAACAAATATGGAGAGAGGTAGACAAGGGGATATCGATTTGCCAGTGTGCTTGACTCTCAAAATTTTTCAACTTTTTCTTAAAACAATTTCCAAATTAGGGTTTCAAAGCTAATGCTGAGCAAAATAGCAGTAAATGTAGAAGAATATGTATAATTTAATTATGCATTTACCTTAAACAGGAATCAACTCAGTTGGAAATATGAAATTTCTTGTTTGTTGAAAAAATATTCTTTCTATTTATGTCAAAAAACAGACATAACAGACATATCTTTTCTTTTGAAAGGGTTTTTGAGGAAAGAGTTAGGCATTTGGTGATGCTAATGTCAATTTTAATCGCTTCATCTCTGATGTACAAATTTCAGGGACCGACTTTGCATGTCAAGTTTTTTCCCTTATGTTTGCATTCAAAGATTTTATAGCAGAAGCATGAAATCCCTCAAAGTTCTAAATCAAGTCAATAGACGTTATGTGGAAAATAAGCATCTGACACTTAAGTAAAATGTAGTCAAGTTTCCAAAAGCATGCTGCTTTACTGACTGAGGAAGACCAACAATTGAATACTGAATTAAGGGGCAATAAACATTTCCATTACATTGTGATTGCCGTTTATTGCTGTCTGCATTGTTCAGGAGAGGGGTATAAACTACACAACAGGAAGACCCTGAATATCCATAAGGATCCCCAAAAGAAACAAATGGCATAGACAACGGGATGTTTACAAATTTGTAAGTAGATTTTGTGATTCCCAGGTAACTCAATGACAAAGAATCCACATGCCAATGCAGGAGATGTGAGTTCAAACCCTGGGTCAGTAAGAGCCCCTGGAGAAGAAAATGGCAACGCACTTCAGTATTCTTGCCTAGAAAATCCCATGGACAGAGGAGCCTGGCAGGCTACAGTCCACAGAGTCGCAAAGAATTGGATACAACTTAGTGACTAAACAGGAGGTTTCAGAAAGGCAAAGAAGGGCAGAACAATATCCCAGGACTTGTGAAAAGAAAGAAGGTGATCCTAGACTGAATGGTAAGGGAAGAGAGCATTTAATGGAAGCAGGAAAGACTTGTT
This sequence comes from Raphicerus campestris, assembly GCA_006410735.1. Classification (NCBI taxonomy): domain Eukaryota; kingdom Metazoa; phylum Chordata; class Mammalia; order Artiodactyla; family Bovidae; genus Raphicerus; species Raphicerus campestris. The sequence goes on from SJYW01010961.1 coordinate 126,358, forward strand.
TGTATAGAGGACAATCTACTAGGGCCAGTAGCTTTTGACAAAAGGATACTGGCAAGCCAAAGTGACTGATTAGTGTGGGAATTGAGAAAGCCAACATCCTGGGGCCATTTCCTTCCTCCTCCTTATCTCCTCCTGATGTCTTGACCTGTCCAACCTCAACTTGAAGCCATAGGTCAAGGGTGACCATAAAGCAGTGCATGCAGTTTTGTTTCTTGGGGCACAGAATAGGATGAAGGGCAACATGAGATATGGAAGCACAAGTGGGAAATATCCAGTGAAGCTTTCCCCTAATGGAGTATCAGATATTTAATGATTTAATGCAGAAAAAGCCACAAACCTTACATGCAGCTGGAGAGATTCTCAAATCTTTTCCCAGGTTAACATCAGTGTCACTACCTACCAGTTATTACCCATGCTCGTGTTTGCAGGGGTTCAGTCAGTTGTACACTTTTATTCATGAGTCAAGTAGTCAACAGAAGAAGATATTTAAGGTATAGGGAAAGAACATGTCTAAACTTCAACTTGAACAGAGCTGGACTTCTAGCTGCTATAGTCTCAGATGATGAGTAACTTAAAATTGGAAGTACTCTTCATGGTATGTCAATGAGTTTTGCCAACATGATCCCTAAATTTGAAAGACTAATTTTTCAATTTCCATTGAAACACTTCGTACCATTGGATCTGTCTCTCTACCTGATACCCTTCGATGATGTCTTTTTCTGCCCCCTGCATGGTCCCTTCATTCACTTGTGATGTCTTAGTGAAAGAAGATTGTAGTTTAGTGGTTTCTCAGCAGGTTGAGGATTTTGGTGCGAAACACCATATATAATTTTAATTGGCTTGCCTACACCCAAATAGTGTAACCATGAGGGCTTCTCCTTTGTTTCAACAAATCTCTGTCAGTGAGGCAGAATGGTATTCTTCATTCCACCACTTTTGGGAAAATGGCAGAACAAAGAGCAATCCAGAGTGTACAGACTTTCCTCAAGCCTCCTCTAAATAAACTCCAAGGGAATTACACCAGGCAAAACCTCTTTTAAGTCTGGACCATTCTTATAGTTTGGAGAGTTGGAAGGTATCAGTCTAAAAAGTAGGTACAGTGCACAGGAGGATATTGGTCAAGAAGGCTGGTGGTTGTACCTTAGTTTTCCATGATTTAGCTGAGATACATCATCTATTCCCATAGCTTCTAGGCAATCTGGGAGAGTACTTCAAAATTCAAAATTTAAGTATGCTCCTTTTTGTGTGTGGAAGTCAGCTTAAAGAGAAGAGAGAAAAATCAAAGTAAAGGGAAGTGAATTATAAAACATTCTGGCAGGGATAAAAAGGGAAAATGGTGGTTTCATAGTACAATCATGATAGTAAAAAGTGGAAAGAAAGTTTAGACAAGAGAAAGAGATTCTCTAGGTCAGAGGAATCTCTGTATGTTGCTTGGACCAAGAGGGCATCCTAGACACGGCTAACAGCAATGGATGGATGCAAAGTTAAGACAAGTTTCCACTCATGTATCATGCATAATCAAGACTGTCCTACCTTCCAAGTCCCCTAGAACTTAGAATCAATACAGCACCTGGGGTGAACCAACACAGTGGTAGGATGAAGTAAGATTTTAGACACATTTAGAATCAAGTCAGTAGTGGGAAGAAGTAAGATTTTAGACAGTTTTAACTTTAATGTGTGTGACTGAGCTACAGGTCTGAATTGCTATCCATTGAAGAGGAGGAAGGGAAAAGAAATCAAATTTTACCTAGATAGATACATTTCTCTTTCATTTGGTAAACTGTAACTCAGGGCCAGAAATTCAAATGAGTTCAAGAAAGAAACAATGACACTTGAGATTTCACACATGGAAGTTTGTAGCTATAGTTAAATCTATTCCCGTGTTTGGTCTATCCTTTGAATGTAGAAAATAGTTACGGTGGCCAATAAGACATTTTCATGATAAAACCTTAGCTTCTGAGCTTTTCTCTCCTCTATAAAATATAATTAGAAGGCTATATATGTTGCTACCCCAGAATGGAATATGTTTTCCACTCATGTATCAGAAAGTCATGATTCTTGCCAAAGTTAGAAGATAGAAATTAACTTCTAATGGTGAAAGGAAAAAAAAATACTAAAATAGTTCATATTTGTATCACATAGACATTAGGATTACATGCAAAGAGGCAGCATCCTCAAAGAGAGACAGAAAAGCTATTTCTGAGTTGAAAAGTAACTAGGGATAGAGATTTCTTCGCTCTTGGAAGAAATAAGTTTCCTTAAAATTACAGCCAATAATAAAAAGCAGAAAAGATTACTAAACTATGAATTTGAAAAATTTTACGGTCAAACTGAGAATAAGAATTGTGATTTGAGGAAATGTCTCACATGGACTAATGAGGAACTGTATAGAGCTATAGGGCAAATTGTTGAGAAGCAGATGTTCATTGGTGAATCAAAGAAATATAAAAGGAAGAGAGTAGACTAGAATGTGAGTCAGTTCATTGAAAAGCATTTACCCAGCTACTTGATGAAGTGGAAATTAATTTTTTATACATAATTATATTAGATTAACTGCATGTTACAATATATCTCATTTCATGATGTGGATGTAGCAATTTATGTATGGTTTTCATAATGCCTTAATTAAGAAATTGATCACATACATCAGTACTTTGTCCTGGAGAGGAATCTATAAGATTTGAAGTACCTAACCTTTTCACAATCAATCTGAAAAGATTTGACTCCTAGGGGTCTCTTTGTGACAAGTTGGAATATTGTTGATATTTTGACATGTCTATCCATTTTCAATCACTTCTTATCTCTTCTATGCTCCATGCTTAGTCTCTTAGTCATGTTTGACTCTGCAACTCTTTGGAATGTAGCCTTCCAGGCTCCTCTGTCCATGGGACTTTTCAGGCAAGAATACTGGAGTGGGTGGCCAATTCCTCCTCCAGGAGATCTTTCTGACCCAGGGACCAAAACCACATCTCCTGAGTGTCCTGCATTGAAGGCAGATTCTTTACCCACAAAGCTATTGGGGAAGCCCTTCTATCTCCTGCTGCTGCTGCTGCAAAGTCGCTTCAGTCTTGTCTGACTCTGTGCGACCCCATAGATGGCAGCCCATGAGGCTCCCCCGTCCCTGGGATTCTCCAGGCAAGAACACTGGAGTGGGTTGCCATTTCCTTCATCCAATTCCATTGCATGAAAGTGAAGTCACTCAGTCATGTCCAACTCTTAGCGACCCCATGGACTGCGGCCCACCAGGCTCCTCCGTCCATGGGATTTTCCAGGCAAGAGTGCTGGAGTGGGTGCCATTGCCTTCTCTGTCTTATCTCCTAGACATATCTAATTGGATTTGGCAAAATATGATACACCTATGAAATTCTGGCTTGAGATGGTCCAAAATCTTCTCCTGTTTGGAGGGTGCTAAATCAGCCAAATAAAACTCTCCGTTGAAAAATGTGTACCTCAAGTGCATGCATAGAAAATGGGTCACTTGAGTCTAGTGAGTCTAGTGGCAATGGTAACTGAGCTATTGAACTCTCTGTTTTTGAGGTCTGCTGATCATTGTAGTCTTAATACTTCTGGAGTAAATGGATGATTGGGAAAATGACATCACACACAAGGCCTCTTTTTCTGTACACCATTACAATTTATCCCCACTACCAAATAAAATGTAAGCACCTATTTTCCTTGCTATAAGATCTACCCTGGTTGATGTCTAGATCAGGTCAACATCACTCGATTATCAGTGTCCAACTGTGGAGCCTACAGAGTTAAAACTAAGTGAGGATCCCACCTAACAGACTACTGAGTAATCAAACAATGTACATTTACACAGGCACTGTTTCAGTTAATATGAATAAAACATAGTGCAACCACAGGGATTAATAGGATGACACAATACTACTGAATAAAGTCAACAACCACGTTGATTCAAGGAGGACAACACCCAGTGCACACAAACACATGAATACATACATACACAGACAAAGACACTCATACACAAATTCCTTCCACATCTGACATTATCTTTGAATCTCATTTGGATAGTAAATAGGATAAACAATTGCCTTTCTCAATAACTTTTTTTCAAAGTACTACCCACTCACTGCCACCTATGCCTGTTTCATTTTTTTATGTATGTATAACTGCATTTTTTTTAATATCACAATATCCAAAATTTTTTTCATTTTTTCATCCCAGTGTAGTATCGCCAAAGTGAGTAACGTTTTTAAAGATTTTATTTTTTATTGAAGGATAATTGTTTTATAGATTTTTTTTCTGTTTTCTGTCAAACCTCAAAATGAGTCAGCCATAGGTACACATGTATTCTCTCCCTTTGGGCCTCTCTCCCATTTCCCACCCCATACCAGTCCTCTAGGTTGATACAGAGCCCCTGTTTGAGTTTTCAGAGCCATAAAGCAAATTCCTGTTGACTATCTATTTTACATATGGTAATGTAAGTTTCCATGATATTCTTTCCATACATCTCACCCTCTCCTCCCCTCTCCCCATGTCCATAAGTCTATTATCTATGTCTGTTTCTCCATTCTTGCCCTGTAAATAAATTATTCAGTACCATTTTTCTAGATTCTGTATATATGCATTAGAATATGATATTTATCTTTCTCTTTCTGACTTCCTTCACTTTTATAATAGGTTCTAGGTTCATCCACCTCACTAGAACTGACTCAAATGTGTTCCCTTTTATGGCTGAGTAATATTCCACTGTGTATTTGTACCACAACTTCATCTATTCATCTGTCGATGGCCATCTAGGTTTCTTCCATGTTCTAGCTATTGTAAATGATGCTGCAATGACTAATGGGATACATGTGTCCCTTTCAATTTTGGTTTCCTCAGGGGATATGCCTAGGAGTAGGATTCCTGGGTCATATGGGTTTTTTAAAGGAATCTCCATTTCATCTTCCATAGTGATTGCATCAATTTAATTTCCCACCAACAGTGCAAGAGCGTTCCATTTACTCAACACCCTCTCCAGAATTTATTGTTTGTAGACTTTTTGATGATGGCCATTCTGATCAGTGTGAGGTAATATCTCATTGTAGTTTTGAATTGCATTTCTTTAATAATGAGTGACTTATTATTAGAGACTTTATATTTTGGACTCCAAAATCATTGCAGATGGTGATTGCATCCATGAAATTAAAAGGTGCTTGCTCCTCAGGAGGAAAGCTATGACCAACCTAGACAGCATATTAAAAAGCAGAGACATTACTTTGCCAACAAAGGTCTGTCTAGTCAAAGCTATGGTTTTTCCAATAGTCATGTATGGATGTGAGAGTTGGGATATAAAGAAAGCTGAGTGCCAAGGAACTGATGTTTTTGAACTGTGATGTTGGAGAAGATTCTTGAGAGTCCCTTGGACTCCAAGGAGATCCAACCAGTCAATCCTAAAGGAAATCAGTCCTGAATATTCACTAGAAGAATGGATGCTGAAGCTGAAACTCCAATGCTTTGGCCACCTGATGTGAATAACTGACTCACTAGAAAAGACCCTGATGCTGGGAAAGATTGAAGACGTGAGGAGAAGAGGACGACAGAGGATGAGATGCTTGGATGGCATCACTGACTCGATGGACATGAGTTTGAGTAAGCTCCAGAAGTTGGTGATGGGCAGGGAAGCCTGGCTTGCTGCAGTCAATGGGATCACAAAGAGTCAGACATGACTGAGCCACTGAACTGAACTGAACTGAATAATGAGCGATGTTGAGCATCTTTTCATGTGTTTGTTAGCCATCTGTATGTCTTCTTTGAAGAAATGTCTGTTTAGGTCTTTTTCACACTTTTTGATTGGGTTGTNCAATTGAATACTGAATTAAGGGGCAATAAACATTTCCATTACATTGTGATTGCTGTTTATTGCTGTCTGCATTGTTCAGGAGAGGGGTATAAACTACACAACAGGAAGACCCTGAATATCCATAAGGATCCCCAAAAGAAACAAATGGCATAGACAACGGGATGTTTACAAATTTGTAAGTAGATTTTGTGATTCCCAGGTAACTCAATGACAAAGAATCCACATGCCAATGCAGGAAATGTGAGTTCAATCCCTGGGTCAGTAAGAGCCTCTGGAGAAAAAAATGGCAACGCACTTCAGTATTCTTGCCTAGAAAATCCCATGGACAGAGGAGCCTGGCAGGCTACAGTCCACAGAGTTGCAAAGAATTGGATACAACTTAGTGACTAAACAGGAGGTTTCAGAAAGGCAAAGAAGGGCAGAACAATATCCCAGGACTTGTGAAAAGAAAGAAGGTGATCCTAGACTGAATGGTAAGGGAAGAGAGCATTTAATGGAAGCAGGAAAGACTTGTTTGTATAGAGGACAATCTACTAGGGCCAGTAGCTTTTGACAAAAGGATACTGGCAAGCCAAAGTGACTGATTAGTGTGGGAATTGAGAAAGCCAACATCCTGGGGCCATTTCCTTCCTCCTCCTTATCTCCTCCTGATGTCTTGACCTGTCCAACCTCAACTTGAAGCCATAGGTCAAGGGTGACCATAAAGCAGTGCATGCAGTTTTGTTTCTTGGGGCACAGAATAGGATGAAGGGCAACATGAGATATGGAAGCACAAGTGGGAAATATCCAGTGAAGCTTTCCCCTAATGGAGTATCAGATATTTAATGATTTAATGCAGAAAAAGCCACAAACCTTACATGCAGCTGGAGAGATTCTCAAATCTTTTCCCAGGTTAACATCAGTGTCACTACCTACCAGTTATTACCCATGCTCGTGTTTGCAGGGGTTCAGTCAGTTGTACACTTTTATTCATGAGTCAAGTAGTCAACAGAAGAAGATATTTAAGGTATAGGGAAAGAACATGTCTAAACTTCAACTTGAACAGAGCTGGACTTCTAGCTGCTATAGTCTCAGATGATGAGTAACTTAAAATTGGAAGTACTCTTCATGGTATGTCAATGAGTTTTGCCAACATGATCCCTAAATTTGAAAGACTAATTTTTCAATTTCCATTGAAACACTTCGTACCATTGGATCTGTCTCTCTACCTGATACCCTTCGATGATGTCTTTTTCTGCCCCCTGCATGGTCCCTTCATTCACTTGTGATGTCTTAGTGAAAGAAGATTGTAGTTTAGTGGTTTCTCAGCAGGTTGAGGATTTTGGTGCGAAACACCATATATAATTTTAATTGGCTTGCCTACACCCAAATAGTGTAACCATGAGGGCTTCTCCTTTGTTTCAACAAATCTCTGTCAGTGAGGCAGAATGGTATTCTTCATTCCACCACTTTTGGGAAAATGGCAGAACAAAGAGCAATCCAGAGTGTACAGACTTTCCTCAAGCCTCCTCTAAATAAACTCCAAGGGAATTACACCAGGCAAAACCTCTTTTAAGTCTGGACCATTCTTATAGTTTGGAGAGTTGGAAGGTATCAGTCTAAAAAGTAGGTACAGTGCACAGGAGGATATTGGTCAAGAAGGCTGGTGGTTGTACCTTAGTTTTCCATGATTTAGCTGAGATACATCATCTATTCCCATAGCTTCTAGGCAATCTGGGAGAGTACTTCAAAATTCAAAATTTAAGTATGCTCCTTTTTGTGTGTGGAAGTCAGCTTAAAGAGAAGAGAGAAAAATCAAAGTAAAGGGAAGTGAATTATAAAACATTCTGGCAGGGATAAAAAGGGAAAATGGTGGTTTCATAGTACAATCATGATAGTAAAAAGTGGAAAGAAAGTTTAGACAAGAGAAAGAGATTCTCTAGGTCAGAGGAATCTCTGTATGTTGCTTGGACCAAGAGGGCATCCTAGACACGGCTAACAGCAATGGATGGATGCAAAGTTAAGACAAGTTTCCACTCATGTATCATGCATAATCAAGACTGTCCTACCTTCCAAGTCCCCTAGAACTTAGAATCAATACAGCACCTGGGGTGAACCAACACAGTGGTAGGATGAAGTAAGATTTTAGACACATTTAGAATCAAGTCAGTAGTGGGAAGAAGTAAGATTTTAGACAGTTTTAACTTTAATGTGTGTGACTGAGCTACAGATCTGAATTGCTATCCATTGAAGAGGAGGAAGGGAAAAGAAATCAAATTTTACCTAGATAGATACATTTCTCTTTCATTTGGTAAACTGTAACTCAGGGCCAGAAATTCAAATGAGTTCAAGAAAGAAACAATGACACTTGAGATTTCACACATGGAAGTTTGTAGCTATAGTTAAATCTATTCCCGTGTTTGGTCTATCCTTTGAATGTAGAAAATAGTTACGGTGGCCAATAAGACATTTTCATGATAAAACCTTAGCTTCTGAGCTTTTCTCTCCTCTATAAAATATAATTATAAGACTATATATGTTGCTACCCCAGAATGGAATATGTTTTCCACTCATGTATCAGAAAGTTACGATTCTTGCCAAAGTTAGAAGATAGAAATTAACTCCTAATGGTGAAAGAAAAAAAAATACTAAAATAGTTCATATTTGTATCACATAGACATTAGGATTACATGCAAAGAGGCAGCATCCTCAAAGAGAGACAGAAAAGCTATTTCTGAGTTGAAAAGTAACTAGGGATAGAGATTTCTTCGCTCTTGGAAGAAATAAGTTTCCTTAAAATTACAGCCAATAATAAAAAGCAGAAAAGATTACTAAACTATGAATTTGAAAAATTTTACGGCCAAACTGAGAATAAGAATTGTGATTTGAGGAAATGTCTCACATGGACTAATGAGGAACTGTATAGAGCTATAGGGCAAATTGTTGAGAAGCAGATGTTCATTGGTGAATCAAAGAAATATAAAAGGAAGAGAGTAGACTAGAATGTGAGTCAGTTCATTGAAAAGCATTTACCCAGCTACTTGATGAAGTGGAAATTAATTTTTTATACATAATTATATTAGATTAACTGCATGTTACAATATATCTCATTTCATGATGTGGATGTAGCAATTTATGTATGGTTTTCATAATGCCTTAATTAAGAAATTGATCACATACATCAGTACTTTGTCCTGGAGAGGAATCTATAAGATTTGAAGTACCTAACCTTTTCACAATCAATCTGAAAAGATTTGACTCCTAGGGGTCTCTTTGTGACAAGTTGGAATATTGTTGATATTTTGACATGTCTATCCATTTTCAATCACTTCTTATCTCTTCTATGCTCCATGCTTAGTCTCTTAGTCATGTTTGACTCTGCAACTCTTTGGAATGTAGCCTTCCAGGCTCCTCTGTCCATGAGACTTTTCAGGCAAGAATACTGGAGTGGGTGGCCAATTCCTCCTCCAGGAGATCTTTCTGACCCAGGGACCAAAACTACATCTCCTGAGTGTCCTGCATTGAGGGCAGATTCTTTACCTACAAAGCTATTGGGGAAGCCCCTCTTATCTCCTGCTGCTGCTGCTGCAAAGTCGCTTCAGTCTTGTCTGACTCTGTGCGACCCCATACATGGCAGCCCATGAGGCTCCCCCGTCCCTGGGATTCTCCAGGCAAGAACACTGGAGTGGGTTGCCATTTCCTTCATCCAATTCCATTGCATGAAAGTGAAGTCACTCAGTCATGTCCAACTCTTAGCGACCCCATGGACTGCGGCCCACCAGGCTCCTCCGTCCATGGGATTTTCCAGGCAAGAGTGCTGGAGTGGGTGCCATTGCCTTCTCTGTCTTATCTCCTAGACATATCTAATTGGATTTGGCAAAATATGATACACCTATGAAATTCTGGCTTGAGATGGTCCAAAATCTTCTCCTGTTTGGAGGGTGCTAAATCAGCCAAATAAAACTCTCCGTTGAAAAATGTGTACCTCAAGTGCATGCATAGAAAATGGGTCACTTGAGTCTAGTGAGTCTAGTGGCAATGGTAACTGAGCTATTGAACTCTCTGTTTTTGAGGTCTGCTGATCATTGTAGTCTTAATACTTCTGGAGTAAATGGATGATTGGGAAAATGACATCACACACAAGGCCTCTTTTTCTGTACACCATTACAATTTATCCCCACTACCAAATAAAATGTAAGCACCTATTTTCCTTGCTATAAGATCTACCCTGGTTGATGTCTAGATCAGGTCAACATCACTCGATTATCAGTGTCCAACTGTGGAGCCTACAGAGTTAAAACTAAGTGAGGATCCCACCTAACAGACTACTGAGTAATCAAACAATGTACATTTACACAGGCACTGTTTCAGTTAATATGAATAAAACATAGTGCAACCACAGGGATTAATAGGATGACACAATACTACTGAATAAAGTCAACAACCACGTTGATTCAAGGAGGACAACACCCAGTGCACACAAACACATGAATACATACATACACAGACAAAGACACTCATACACAAATTCCTTCCACATCTGACATTATCTTTGAATCTCATTTGGATAGTAAATAGGATAAACAATTGCCTTTCTCAATAACTTTTTTTCAAAGTACTACCCACTCACTGCCACCTATGCCTGTTTCATTTTTTTATATATGTATAACTGCATTTTTTTNATCTTTGAATCTCATTTGGATAGTAAATAGGATAAATAATTGCCTTTCTCAATAACTTTTTTTCAAAGTACTACCCACTCACTGCCACCTATGCCTGTTTCATTTTTTTATATATGTATAACTGCATTTTTTTAATATCACAATATCCAAAATTTTTTTCATTTTTTCATCCCAGTGTAGTATCGCCAAAGTGAGTAACGTTTTTAAAGATTTTATTTTTTATTGAAGGATAATTGTTTTATAGATTTTTTTTCTGTTTTCTGTCAAACCTCAAAATGAGTCAGCCATAGGTACACATATATTCTCTCCCTTTGGGCCTCTCTCCCATTTCCCACCCCATACCAGTCCTCTAGGTTGATACAGAGCCCCTGTTTGAGTTTTCAGAGCCATAAAGCAAATTCCTGTTGGCTATCTATTTTACATATGGTAATGTAAGTTTCCATGATATTCTTTCCATACATCTCACCCTCTCCTCCCCTCTCCCCATGTCCATAAGTCTATTATCTATGTCTGTTTCTCCATTCTTGCCCTGTAAATAAATTATTCAGTACCATTTTTCTAGATTCTGTATATATGCATTAGAATATGATATTTATCTTTCTCTTTCTGACTTCCTTCACTTTTATAATAGGTTCTAGGTTCATCCACCTCACTAGAACTGACTCAAATGTGTTCCCTTTTATGGCTGAGTAATATTCCACTGTGTATTTGTACCACAACTTCATCTATTCATCTGTCGATGGCCATCTAGGTTTCTTCCATGTTCTAGCTATTGTAAATGATGCTGCAATGACTAATGGGATACATGTGTCCCTTTCAATTTTGGTTTCCTCAGGGGATATGCCTAGGAGTAGGATTCCTGGGTCATATGGGTTTTTTAAAGGAATCTCCATTTCATCTTCCATAGTGATTGCATCAATTTAATTTCCCACCAACAGTGCAAGAGCGTTCCATTTACTCAACACCCTCTCCAGAATTTATTGTTTGTAGACTTTTTGATGATGGCCATTCTGATCAGTGTGAGGTAATATTTCATTGTAGTTTTGAATTGCATTTCTTTAATAATGAGTGACTTATTATTAGAGACTTTATATTTTGGGCTCCAAAATCATTGCAGATGGTGATTGCATCCATGAAATTAAAAGGTGCTTGCTCCTCAGGAGGAAAGCTATGACCAACCTAGACAGCATATTAAAAAGCAGAGACATTACTTTGCCAACAAAGGTCTGTCTAGTCAAAGCTATGGTTTTTCCAATAGTCATGTATGGATGTGAGAGTTGGGATATAAAGAAAGCTGAGTGCCAAGGAACTGATGTTTTTGAACTGTGATGTTGGAGAAGATTCTTGAGAGTCCCTTGGACTCCAAGGAGATCCAACCAGTCAATCCTAAAGGAAATCAGTCCTGAATATTCACTAGAAGAATGGATGCTGAAGCTGAAACTCCAATGCTTTGGCCACCTGATGTGAATAACTGACTCACTAGAAAAGACCCTGATGCTGGGAAAGATTGAAGACGTGAGGAGAAGAGGACGACAGAGGATGAGATGCTTGGATGGCATCACTGACTCGATGGACATGAGTTTGAGTAAGCTCCAGAAGTTGGTGATGGGCAGGGAAGCCTGGCTTGCTGCAGTCAATGGGATCACAAAGAGTCGGACATGACTGAGCCACTGAACTGAACTGAACTGAACTGAATAATGAGCGATGTTGAGCATCTTTTCATGTGTTTGTTAGCCATCTGTATGTCTTCTTTGAAGAAATGTCTGTTTAGGTCTTTTTCACACTTTTTGATTGGGTTGTTTGTTTTTCTCGTATTGAGTTGTATGAGCTGCTTGTATATTTATAAATTAATACTTTGGCAGTTGTTTCATTTGCTAGTATTTTCTCCCATTCTGAGGGTTGTCTTTTCACCTTGCTTATAGTTTCCTTTGCTGTGAAAAAGTTTTTAAATTTAATTAGGTCTCACTTGTCTACTTTTTTCCGCCCGTTATTCTTGAAGGTGGGTTATAGAGGATCTTGATTTATATCTCTAGCATTCTGCCTATGTTTTCCCCTAATAAGAGGTTTAGTTTCTGGTGTTACATTTAGGTCTTTAATCTATTTTGAGTTTATCTTTGTGTATGGTGTTAAGAAGAGTTCTAATTTCATTCTTTTACACATAGCTGTCCAGTTTTCCCAGCACCACTTACTGAAGATGCTGTCTTTGCCTCATTGTATATTCTTGCTTCCTTTGTCAAAAATAAGTTACCAATAGGTGCATGGGTTTATTTCTGGGCTTCCTATCTTGTTCCATTGGTCTATATTTCTTTTTTGTGCCAGTACCATACTGTCTTGATGACTGTATCTTTGTAGTATAGTCTGAAGTTAGGAAGGTTGACTCCTCTAGCTCCATTCTTCTTTATCAAGACTACTATGGCCATTTGGGGTCTTTTGAGTTTCCATATGAATTTTGAATTTTTTTGTTCTAGTTCTGTGAAAAATGCCATTGGTAATTTGATAGGGATTGCACTGAATCTGTATATTGCATTTTTAGCATAGTCATTTTCACCATATCGTTTCTTCCTACCCAGGAACATGGAACATCCCTCCATCTGTGTATGTCATCTTTGATTTCTTTCATAAGTGTCAATTTTCTGTGTAGAGTTCTTTTGTCTCCTGCTGCTGCTGCTAAGCCGCGTCAGTCGTGTCCGACTCTGTGCGACCCCACAGACAGCAGCCCACCAGCTTCCCCCGTCCCTGGGATTCTCCAGGCAAGAACACTGGAGTGGGTTGCCATTTCCTTCAATGCATGAAAGTGAAAAGTGAAAGTGAAGTCGCTCAGTCGTGTCTGACTCTTAGTGACCCCATGGACTGCAGCCTACCAGGCTCCTCCATCCATGGGATTTTCCAGGCAAGAGTACTGGAGTGGGGTGTCATTGCCTTCTCCTTAGGTAAGTTTATTCCTAGATATTTAATTCCTTTTGTTGCAGTGGTGAATGAGATTGATTCCTTAATTTCTTTTTCTGATTTTTCATTGTTAGTATATAGAAATGCAAGTGATTTCTGTGTATTGATTTTGTTTCTGCAACTTTGCTAAATTCACTGATTAGCTCTAGTAATTTTCTGATACTATTTACAGTATCATGTCATCTGCAAACAGTGAGAGCTTTACTTCTTTTCCAATTTGGATTTCTTTTATTTCTTTTTTTTTCTCTGATTGCTGTAGCTAGGACTTCCAGAACTATGTTGAATAGTGGTGAAAGTGAACACCCTTGCCTTGCTCCTGATCTTAGGAGGAATGCTTTCAGTTTTTCACCATTGAGAATAATGTTTGCTATAGGTTTATCATATATGGCCTTTACTACATTGAGGTAGGTTCCTTCTATGCCCACTTTGTGAAGTTTTAATCATAAATGGGTGTAGAATTTTGTCAAAGGCTTTTTCTGCATCTTTTGAGATTATCATATGATTTTATCTTTCAATTTGTTAATATGGTGTATCACCTTGATTGATTTGCATATATTGAGGAATCCTTGCATCCCTGGAATAAACCCAACTTGATCATGGTGTATGAGCTTTTTGATGTGTTGCTGAATTCTGTTTGCTAAAATTTTGTTGAGGATTTTTGCATCTATGTTCATCAGTGATATTGGCCTGTAGTTTTCATTTTGTGTTGTCTTTGTCTGATTTTGGTATCAGGGTGATTGTGGCCTTGTAGAATGAGTTTGGAAGTGATCCTGCCTCTGCAATTTTTTGAAAGAGTTCTAGAAGGATAGCATTAGCTCTTCACTAAATGTTTGATAGAATTCTTCTGTGAAGCCAT
>SJYW01010961.1:141356-158381 GCA_006410735.1 Raphicerus campestris
TGAATGAGATTGATTCCTTAATTTCTTTTTCTGATTTTTCATTGTTAGTATATAGAAATGCAAGTGATTTCTGTGTATTGATTTTGTTTCTGCAACTTTGCTAAATTCACTGATTAGCTCTAGTAATTTTCTGATACTATTTACAGTATCATGTCATCTGCAAACAGTGAGAGCTTTACTTCTTTTCCAATTTGGATTTCTTTTATTTCTTTTTTTTTCTCTGATTGCTGTAGCTAGGACTTCCAGAACTATGTTGAATAGTGGTGAAAGTGAACACCCTTACCTTGCTCCTGATCTTAGGAGGAATGCTTTCAGTTTTTCACCATTGAGAATAATGTTTGCTATAGGTTTATCATATATGGCCTTTACTACATCGAGGTAGGTTCCTTCTATGCCCACTTTGTGAAGTTTTAATCATAAATGGGTGTAGAATTTTGTCAAAGGCTTTTTCTGCATCTTTTGAGATTATCATATGATTTTATCTTTCAATTTGTTAATATGGTGTATCACATTGATTGATTTGCATATATTGAGGAATCCTTGCATCCCTGGAATAAACCCAACTTGATCATGGTGTATGAGCTTTTTGATGTGTTGCTGAATTCTGTTTGCTAAAATTTTGTTGAGGATTTTTGCATCTATGTTCATCAGTGATATTGGCCTGTAGTTTTCATTTTGTGTTGTCTTTGTCTGATTTTGGTATCAGGGTGATTGTGGCCTTGTAGAATGAGTTTGGAAGTGATCCTGCCTCTGCAATTTTTTGAAAGAGTTCTAGAAGGATAGCATTAGCTCTTCACTAAATGTTTGATAGAATTCTTCTGTGAAGCCATGTCATCCTGGGCTTTTGTTTTGGGGGAGATTTTTAATCACACCTTCACTCTCAGTGCTTGTAATTTGATTGTTCATAATTTCTACTTCTTCTTGGTTCAGTCTTGGAAGATTGGACTTTTCTAACAATCTATCTGTTTCTTCCAGATTATCCTTTTTATTGCTACACAGTTGTTTATAATAATCTTTTATAATTATTTGTATTTTTACATTGTCTATTAAAACCTCTCCTTTTTTATTTCTAATTCTGTTGTGTTGATTCTTTTCTCTTTTTTTCTTCATGAGTCTAGCCAAAGGTTTGTCAATTTTGTTCATCTTCTCAAAGAACCAGTTTTTAGTTTTATTAATCTTTACTATTGTTTCTTTCATTTCTTTTATTTTCTGCTTGGATCTTTATGATTTCTTTTCTTCTACTAATTTTGGGGTTTTTTGTTCTTTTTCCAATTGTTTTACGTATAAAGTTAGGTTGTCTATTCGATGTTTTTCTTTTTTTTGAGGTAGGGTTGTATTGCTATTAACTTCTCTCTTAGAAATGCTTTTACTGTATTCTATACATTTCGAGTTGTCATGATTTCACTATCATTTGTTTCCAGAAATTCTTTGATTTCCCTTTTGATTTCTTTAGAAACCTGTTGGTTATTCAGAAACATGTTGTTTAATCTCCATGTGTTTGTGTTTCTTACAGCTTTTTTCTTGTAACTGATATCTAGTCTCAGTGTTGTAGTCAGAGAAGATGCTTGATACAATTTCAATTTTCTTAAATATACTGAGGTATGATTTGTGACCCAAGATGTGGTCTATCCTGGAGAATGTTCCATGTGCAGTTGAAAAGAAGGTCTATTCTTCTGCATTTGGATGGAATGTCTTGATATCAATGAGATCCATCTCATCTAACGTATCATTTAATACTTGTGCTTCCTTGTTAATTTTCTGTTTTGATGATCTGTCCTTTGGTGTGAGTGGGGTATTAAAGTCTCCTACTATTATTATGTTACTGTCAATTTTCCTTTTATGTCTGTTAGTGTTTGTCTTATGTATAGAGGTGCTTCTATAGAGGTGCTTCTATGTTGGGTGCATAGATATTTACAATTATTAAGTCTTCCTCTTGGATTCACCACTTGATCATTTGTAGTGTCCCTCTTTCTCTCTTGTAATCTTCTTTATTATAAGGTCTATTTTGTCTGATATGAGGATTGCTGCTTCAGCTTTCTTTTGCTTCTCATTTGCATGGAATGTATTTTTCCATCTTCTCACTTTCAGTGTATATGTGTCTTCTGTTGTATTTCTTGACTATATAAGTCCCTTTAACATTTGTTGTAAAGCTGGTTTCGTGGTACTGAATTCTTAACTTTTGCTTATCTGAAAAGCTTTTTATTTCTCCATCAATTTTGAATGAGATTCTTGCCAGGTACAATAATCTTGTTTGTAGATTTTTCCCTTTCAGTACTTTAAATATATCCTGCCATTTCCTTCTGGCCTGCAGAGTTTCTGCTGAAAGATCAGCTGTTAAGCATATGGAGTTTCCCTTGTATGTTACTTGTTGCTTCTCCCTTGCTGCTTTTAATATTCTTTCTTTGTGTTTAATCTTTGTTAGTTTGATTAGCATGTGTCTTGGCTTGTTTCTCCTTGGGTTTATCCTGTATGGGAGTCTTTGCACCTCTTGGACTCTATTGACTATTTCCTTTACCATGCTGGGAAATTTTCAACTATAATCTCTTTAAAAAATTTCTCATACCTTTTCTTTCTCTCTTCTTCTTCTGGGACCCCTATAATTTGAACATTGGTGCATTTGATATTGTCCCAGAGGTCTCTGAGATTGTCCTCAGTTCTTTTCATTCTTTTCACTTTATTCTCCTCTTCAGAAGTTATTTCCACCATTTTCTCTTCCAATTCACTGATTTGTTCTTCTGCTTCAGATATTCTGCTATTGATTCCTTATAGAGTACTTTTAATTTAGTAGTTGTGTTGTTTGTCTCTGTATGCTTATTCTTTAATTATTCTAGGCCTTGTTAATTGATTCTTGCATTTTCTCCATTTTGTTTCAGGGTTTTTGTTCATCTTTACTATCATTATTCTGAATTCTTTTTCAGGCAGTTTCCTATTTCCTCTTCATTTATTTGGACTTCTGTGACTCTAGTTTGTTCCTTCATTTGTGTAGTATTTCTCTGCCTTTTCTNCTCAGTGGGTAAAGAACCTGCCTTCAATGCATTAGACGCAGGAGACTCAGGTTTGATTCCTGGGTCAGGAAAATGCCCTGGAGAAGGAAATGGCAATCCATTCCAGTATTCTTCCTGGGAAATCCCATGGATAGGAGCCTAGCAGGCTGCAGTCCATAAGAACACAAAGAGTCAGATATGACTGAAGCAACTGAGCCAAAAGCTTCATTCGGGTTTTTCTATAACATGGGAAACATCCAAATGAACGTTTTGGTCTACCCAATACTATAGGATATGTCAATTCAATTCTATGCCTTCAAACACAATACAGTGTGTTTCAAAATAAGGAACCAAGTCTTGGGGGCAAATCATAATCATCAATAAAGTCACTCACTAGAAGAAATGCTAACACTGTAATGCATATAATTTTTGTGTTAAATTCAGCTTCTGTTTCATAGAGCAACTTTTCTCTGATATATCAGTGATTCTGTGTGTGGGTTTTTTTTTTTTTTTTGGCCATATAAAACAAATAGCCAGTTATAGCTGTACTTGGGTATATATTAGAAAAATCATGTCACTCCTTGGCTGTCCAAGCTCTGCACTTTCACTGCCAAAGGCATGATTCAATCCCTGGTTGGGGAACTAAGATTCCTAAAGTCATTTGATGTGGCCAAAAAAAAAAACCACTGATACTTCCTTTCTGAAGCTTTATCATTAAAGATTCAAGATCCAATGTTGAACTTAAGTTATTTATATTTATGATACAAAAATCTGCTGTAAGTCCCTTCAGATTTCCCCATAATTAAAACAGACAAGAAATGCTGCTCTTTCTCATCAATCTATGTGACATATGTAAGTGATAGAATATTATCTGGATTACTATTAAATGTTCCATCACACACCTAGTCTTTATATTTCATCAAACCATCTAAACCAGATTCTGTACCAAGAATCAAACTTTCATTTACATGTTCTCCACTACTGAATAGGAAAAAAAAAGTTGCACCATTTTAAAGAATATATACTCATTAGGAATCAGGTAATCACTTCTTTGTAGGGCGTATATGGGGCTTGATTCTTCTTTTGCACCCTACTTCTACCTTGCATATAAATTTGGTCAAATGGCATTAGAGAACTAATTGTTATATCTACATTAGATAAAAACTCAATAATTAATGCTCTGGAAGACTGTTGTGAATTACTAGCCTCCTCTTTTACATTTACTTTAGCTTGGTAAACTTTTGGTTTTGATANAGTTGCACCATTTTAAAGAATATATACTCATTAGGAATCAGGTAATCACTACTTTGTAGGGCGTATATGGGGCTTGATTCTTCTTTTGCCCCCTACTTCTACCTTGCATATAAATTTGGTCAAATAGCATTAGAGAACTAATTGTTATATCTACATTAGATAAAAACTCAATAATTAATGCTCTGGAAGACTATTGTGAATTACTAGCCTCCTCTTTTACATTTACTTTATCTTGGTAAACTTTTGGTTTTGATAAATGAAATAACTGTGCTTGCTGAAGGATAACTCATATATTATCATTTGCTAGTATAGTATACAATCTGGCTTTACGCTCTCTTAACTGACACTTCCAGTAAGTTTAATCACCATATTTTCTATGAAGTCAACATATGTAGTTGTTATTATCTACTGTTTTCAGACCACCTTGTCTACTTGTCATTGTATAGAACATTATGAAGGCTAAGGTCTATGTAATATATAAATAGGAGTATTGTGACAATGGAGAAATAAAGTCAAACTGTCAACCAGTTGAAACCACACTGTCAAAATTGATTGTCAACTAGTTATTTTACCTTTTATTACAAAAGTGACTTTCAGAAAATTAGTTATGCAGTGAAAATGCTTGCAGCAAAAATGTCTATGGCATAGATGCTTATAGCAAAAGTACCTAGAACCTTTGTTAACACATCATTCCCACTTAAATTCCATAGCATACACTAGGGTTTACCCTTGATGTTGTATATAGGCTTTCATCAGTGTGTCTACATATATTCCTTGACCTACTAGGTAATTAAGTCCAGATTTAAAGAAAAAAAGAGAGAGAGAGAGAGAGTACATGAGAACATGACATATAGGTAAGGATGTTTGAAAAGTAGTAAGGATAACGTTGGAAATACATTGTAGCATAAAAGTATCATGATTAGTGAATGTCAAGTGGAACATTTTCATGGATGATGGGAAAATGTGGGTGGTCAATTTAATTGCTCTGAGCTACCTATGGTACCTCATGCATGTTCAGAAGGGCAGAAAAGCAAGAATAAGAAATTAACTTATATTTACTTTATTTCCCTAATGAGTACTTCATTTCCATTTCTCCTGATTTATTTTGTGAAGAGCATCAGCATTTTGCTATCTCCACTCAGTTAAGGTCAGTCTCTCAGCCGTGTCCAACTCTTTCCAACCCTATGGACTGCAGCACACCAGGCTTCCCTGTCCATCACCAATTCCCGGAGCTTACTCAAACTCTTGTCCATTGAGTCAATGATGCCATCCAAGCATTTCATCCTCTGTCATCCCCTTCTCCTTCCAGTTTCAATCTTTCCCAGCATCAGGGTCTTTTCTAATGAGTAGGTTCTTCACATCAGGTCATCACACTATTTAAAACAAGGCTTCCCTTGTGGCTCAGCTGGTAAAGAATCCACCTGCAATGCACGAGACCTGGGTTCAGTCCCTGGGTTGGGAAGATCCCCTGAAGAAAGGAAAGGCTACCCACTCCAGTATTTTGGCCTAGAGAATTTCATGGACTGAATAGGCAATGGGGTGGCAAAGAGTCAGACACGACTGAGCAGCTTTCATCACTCAACAGTGTTCTCATATGTCCTTGGCTTTTTCTTAAGTCAGACTTGTTTACTCATAGTAGACCCTACATGGAATTTATCAATGTTCAAGACATTAAATATAATTCCATCTTCTGTATATTGGGTATTTTCCTCAACTATAGTCTGTTATTTTATTAGGAAATTTAATAGAAATATGAAACTGTACTTAGGCTGTATTTGGTTTCTACTTCTATTATATTTCCATGTTCAATATATTTTTGTCAGATTCCATGATCTGAAATACTGTCTGCAGGTAATTCTTAATACTAAGAAAACTACCCAAGAAGTTTAATCAGCAAATGGACTATGTCTAGAAAAGTAAATAATTTTTTAAATGAATAAATCAGAAACATTATACCTGACCTTGTTCCATTTATTCATATAACACATTAATTTTTTTATCTTATATTAAGACACAATATGTTATGGTGCTTTTAACTTTTATACGTTTCAGAATTTATATCTGAAATATTATTTAAATAATCTGTATTTCAAAAGTTTAATTATAAAAATATTCCTAGGCTTGTCAATAATCTTTGACTTAAGAAACCTTGCAAAATATATACCTTAGCTTCCACATTTGGATTTTTATATTATTTAAGTAAATCTAAAGAAAATAAAACATAATTTTTAAAAATTCTGCAGTTTTCTATTGGGAGGGTGTAAATGTTCTATATCCAAATTAAATCCTGTTACATTGTTCAGAGTGCACTTTTTATTTATCTAAGAATATAATATTGGTTATCAAATTGTGCTTGCAGAGATAAAGCTATCTTTATTAAATATCAAAGTATTAAAAACGGCTGATTGCTTTCTGGGCAATTGCATTATTTTCTCTGGGACTTCAAAAATTGTCTTGAGATTGGATTGTGTCTCTGTTGAACAATAACTACAGATAGCAATGTTTTCATTTATTGTTGAAATAGAACTTTCTTACATTTCATTGTTTATTACATGAGGAAAAACACATCTTTTCTCCTCAACTGCAGCTTTCTTTTCATGCTTAACTTTATTTAGACTTAAACTCATAGAGCTTTCTGTAGGGATATGACTATTCCAAACATAAATGTGCTACAATCAAGTAAACAGTTTCAATTCTTTTGGGTTTAAAATATTTATTAATTGATTAATGTGATCTGTAATGCTAATTAATAAAATTTTAAAGTATCCTTAAGGAGAATTCTGTAGCAGAGATAACAGAAAACCATAAAAAATGAGACAAATACCATCATACAGGTATGCACATTTAATATGGAACCATTTGGAGGGTTCACTTAAGTCTATTTGTTAGCAAGAGCTATAAAATAGACATGCTTTATTAAGCTTTAGGTAGAAAAATAGCAAAAGTGTTTGCCAGTGCTTCTCAGGAATCCTTGATGCATTCATAGAGCTTAGTATCCCAAGACATGAAGAGATGGAAAAGAGAAAACAATCTGGAGAGGTAAATGGAGAATATCCAGTACTATAAACTTCTCTAAAATACTCAAGTTTGCCTTACACATTTGTGAATGTGTTTGTTTCCATATAAAATTTAGAGTTACTGTATCCAAGTTTTCTCAAAATTTGTGCTAGCATTTTTTTTATTAGAATTGCATTTAATTTACAGTTTAGTTTGGATAAATCTAAAGTTTATACTAAGTTGAACCATCTATGAACATGGTATATCTCATTATACATTTGATTCTTCCTTTTTGTTATTAATTTTTCTAATTGGGTCAATATGAATCCCTGTATTCATTGACTTTAAATTCTTATGTGATATTTTATATTTTGTATGGTCTTCATAAACCTATATTTTCCTTAGCTGCTATTTCCTTGGATTTATTCTCCATCTTTCTATAATATGTATAATTTCCTTTTTAAGTTGATGCAGGCACTCAGNCACTTTAAATTCTTATGTGATATTTCATATTTTGTATGGTCTTCATAAACCTATATTTTCCTTAGCTGCTATTTCCTTGGATTTATTCTCCATCTTTCTATAATATGTATAATTTCCTTTTTAAGTTGATGCAGGCGCTCAGCCAGTTCACATTTCCTTACTCTCTCACCAAGTATTGCTACATCAAGAAAACCTTCCAGAGGCTTCCCTGGCAGTCCAGATTCTACACTTCTACTGGAGGGGGCATAAGTTCAGTCTGTAGTTGGGGGACTAAGATTTTTGTTGTATGGCCAAAACAAAGAAAGAGAACTTTCCAGAATTGTTATGTTTCAAGAGTCACTTTTGCTGGATATTTTCTCAGTTAATTTTCTACATGTTCACAGATCTGTAGGGTCCAACAGGTAAAATGCTTGCCTTCACATATAATTAACAAGTCTCTTTCCCATCTGGGTTTCATAACTGCCATAGTTTTAATATCTAATATCCTAATGTGATATCTGAAACTACTGTTTCCTGCTCAATCATGTTGGAACACCTCCTGTAATCTTGTCCTCAAGGCAACTCTCTATTATACACACATTGAGAGCAAGCTGCTCTCTGTATCCTCAACTTTTCTTCAATTATGCATAAAAATGTAGGATATGTAAATTTGTCGCTTCAGAATACTATCTGGCATGGTGTTTTCATGGGAAGTGAAGAAGGGAGGCACTAAACCCATACTAGTTTGTCTAGTAAATATTTATGTCTTGAGGAGGCTGTGTTCTAGACATAAGGGAGAACACTGCACTTCACAAGCCATTCTTTGAGCAAAACATCAAAGTAGGCTTAGTTTGCCTGAAAATGCAGATGAAAAAACCACAAAAGCAAAGTGGAGAAAAAGTTCATCAGAAGGGTGTCCCAGAAACAGTGATTCAAGTAACATAAGTCTAATTATGCACCACCTCTATCTGCCTCCAGCCTCCCCACAAGTAAACATATGCATATACCAAAGCGCTAATGAGACAGTGAGCTTGCCCCTCAGGAGAGTACTTCAAGTTTAACCCACTTGACATGGTAATGGGATCAAGCTTACTTTCTTAACTGAATGTACTTTCACTTTGTAATAATTAGCCCTTCACATATTCCAGTAAACTTAAAAAGCTTCAGTAAATATATCTCAAATACTCATATAAGTAGAGTGTTCTTTTCATTGGATTTCATCAAGACTCTTGTGTTTATAGATGCATTTGGCAAAGCATAGATTTTATTTTTGGACTTGTTTCCAATGTTTTCTCCTAATATTTACTGTGTGATCCTGAGTAAGGCAGTGCTGTTCTAATTGCAAGATGGTAATAATCTTATCTATAATGAGTTTCTCTATAGGAGATTCACTGGCATAGAATTGACACTCAATCCATTGTGGCTTTTTTGGTTTTGTTTTGTTCTTTCTATGGTCTCCTGAGTTCTAATATAACATGCTTCAATAAGATATACAATATATTCATAGCTGGTAGAAAGAGACTTTCAAGATATAGTTTTGTTGATACATATCATTCCACATGTACAAGAAAATAGTTTTAACCAAGCAGTTGCAAAGGGCATGTGGGTGGTGCTTATCAGTGGCGGTTCATCTAGTGGGAATATGGTTTTTATAGCAAGTCTAGTAGTGACTGCTGTAGCCCACTGACATAATTTGCTTCACTGTTGTTTACCTGAGACAGCCGAATTTTTTCTGTCTCTCAGTATCCTCAATATTGCAAAAAAAAAAAAATCCTCCACATTTTGCATTTTTGCTTTACTACCATGATTCAGAAATTTCATGTTTAGGGTTTCACTGAAGAGAGCTCAGTGTATTTCACCTGGTTAAGGTTCTTGAAATCACCTCAAACTGATGGGCCCTGTGGATTCCCTGTGTTGAACAGAAACACCGTTTGGCCAGTCACACACACAAAAAATCTTCATATTTTTCCAAAGACAAAAATAATAATGAATAGGTGAATAATTTATCTCGTTTACCCTTGTGAATCTGTCCCTAACATTTCATCACTATGATTACCAGGGGATGCTCTGGCCCTCTTTTCTTATTAAGGGGTGCTTCTTTTTAAATTTTTCTTTTAACTTATCTCTCTGTTCCTTGTGTGTCCCCACCTAATTCTTTGCTGGTTTGCCATTCTGAGCATCCAGTTCAATTCAGTTCAGTCACTCAGTCATGTTCAACTCTTTGCAACCCCATGAAGCACAGCACCCCAGACCTCCCTGTTCATCACCAAGTCCTGGAGTTTACCCAAACTCATGTCCACTGAGTCAGTGATCCTATCCAACCATCTCGTCCTCTGTTGTCCCCTTCTCCTCCCACCTTCAATCTTTCCCAGCACAGGGTTTTTTCAAATGAGTCAGCTCTTCTCATCAGGTGGCCAAAGTATTGGAGTCTCAGCTTCAGCATCAGTCCTTCCAATGAACACCCAGGACTGATCTCCTTTAGGATGGACTGGGTGGCTCTCCTTGCAGTCCTAGCGACTCTCAAGGGTCTTCTCCAACATCACAGTTCAAAAGCATCAATTCTTCAGCACTCAGTTTTCTTTATAATCTTTATAGTCTTTCTTTATAGTCCATGCTCACATCACAATAGTACATAACTACTGTAAAAACCATAGACTTGACTAGATGGACCTTTGTTGGCAAAGTAATGTCTCTGCTTTTTAATATGCTGTCTAGGTTGGTCACAACTCTCCTTCTAAGGAGTAAGCATCTTTTAATTTCATGGCTGTAGTCACCATACTTCTCCTCTAATTGTGTTACTTGTAACAGAACCAGACAGACATAAGCTACATCAAAACATAATATTTGACTTTCTGAGGAAAGATTATTGTCAGTGTTATATATGACAAAGTGATGCCTTTTTTAAGAAAGACTAAACCTATATTTAGTCATGGGAATACCAAATAGCAATAAGCATTTGCTTTTATATTTATGTGAAATATAAAAGTCCTATTTTACTTGTTAAAAATATTTGATAGCACATATATTTTCCAAAAATAACAAGTGAGAAATTTTAAACTTTTTTTAAGGGAGAAACTTCCATTCTGACCAGATCTTCTTTGATGTATTCCATCTTACTCTTAGGAGAGCTTGTTTGGGCTTGAATGTTTCCTGCTATACTATTATTAAATGCATACTTTTATTAACACTTTTATTACTGTTACTACAGAGTTGTACTAAAACCCATAAGCATTGTCTAGTTTAATTTTCCCATTAATGCCTAATAAGTATATTTATTATTATTTACATTTACTAGAAAGCAAAAATAAAACTTAAGAAGGTAATGTAACTCGAAGTATCAGAGTTTATAACTTTACACTACTTTTTAAAGTAGAAAAATGAGGAGCCAAATAGAAGTCTCTAGGATTCTAAAATATAATTTATTAAGAGTTACATTAGATTGGAAGTTGCTATATAACACAAAGAGCTCAACCTGATGCTCTGTGACAACCTGGGTGTGGGGGGATGGGGTGGGAAGCAGGAGGGAGGCTCAAGAAAGAGGGGACAAATGTATACCTATGGCAGATTCATGCTGATGTATGGCAGAAACCAACACACCATTGTAAAGCAATTATCCTTCAATCAATAATAAATAATTAAAAAAATTTAAAGAGTAACATTAGGGCATAACATTGTTATCAACTATACTCCAATAAAAATTTCAAAAGAGTTATATTATACTATCTCTCAGTACCTTTTCATGAGCCTTAGCTATTAAATTAGACAGTTTAAAATTAGTTTATTTTATAGTCATAAGTTAGATAGGCCTTTCTTCCCAAATTCCATTTTAAACATGAAAAAGATATTTTAGAAATATCTATCTTTAAATTTGCACATTAAGAGGCTTGTTCTGAAGTCACTCAATTGTTTCAATTGAAATATGACAACAAAAAATGAAACAAAAGTATAACAAAAATTCCTCAGCAACACTATGTTCTGAACTTTAAAAGATAAAATGACAATTTTTAATTCCAACTGGCATTTTAAATTATATATTGCATCATTTTAAAAAAAGTCTCCTCACCAGTGTTTAGTTGTTGCTAAATTTTTTTTCAGTTGTTGCTTTCTAGAGATAAGAACTGGTCAGCTGTATTAAATACCATAGAAAGATCATTTAGGATGAGACTGTCAAGACACGGAACAATTTCAACAGAGTCATGATAGCTGATTCCAGATTGGTGAGTGACTAGAATTGAGAAAGTGGTGACAATTAGTGTCGATGATTATTTGATCCTGAAGGAAGAAGGGAGGTGATTTGTAATAGCTTATGGTCACAGGCAAGTAGTATCAGGGAAGCCTTGATTGTGCTAGTAAGCAAGGAGGACATTCCCTAAAAGCAATCAGAACCCAGATACATGGAGAAAAACACAGGAGCAGCAAAGAAGCATCTAGAAGGGATCCTAGAGAGGAAAACTGGGTATAGCTTAGAAGCATAATGAAAGAAATATAAAGAGGCATTCCTCACCTCCACATTGAAACCAGTAGAAAAATCAGCTTGTGTGTATTGGAAGAAGTTCAAATTGAGAAACCACAAATGAAACACACCCATGCATAAGCTTACATGTAATTAATTGCAATCATTTTACACATGAACACTTTACAGTGTTTTACAANTTGAAACCAGTAGAAAAATCAGCTTGTGTGTATTGGAAGAAGTTCAAATTGAGAAACCACAAATGAAACACACCCATGCATAAGCTTACATGTAATTAATTGCAATCATTTTACACATGAACACTTTACAGTGTTTTACAAAGTTCACTGGATCCTTACAATATCACTTTGAGGTGGGTAGGGCAGAAACAATTACTGTCCCTCTAATTGTTGAGAAACTAAGGCATTATTGGGCTTCCTAGGTGGCACTAGAGGTAAAGAACTCACCTGCCAATGCAGGAGACATAAGAGATGTGGCTTCAATTCCTGGATCAGGAAGGTTCCCCGGAGGATCCCATTCCAGTATTTTCTCCTGGAGAATTCCATGGATAGAGGAGCCTACAGTCCATAGGGTTGCAAATATTTGAACATGAAGGCAGCCACGTAGCATACATGCAAGGAACCACCTAAAGAACATAGATGCTGAAATAGAATGGTATTCCCAGTTTATGTAAAACTCCTGGTTCAGTGTCTATTTCATTACAATATACCCCTAACTTGCATGCCCCATTAGGGACATACTGACTCTAGACAAAGTCACAGCAAGATGTATGTCCTTCTCAGGCAAAGTCCTTAATGTTCTCTGAATGGTTCGCAGAAGTCACTTCCGTAATAGATGGCATTTCAGCTTTCTTTCTGGCCACATAGATGAACAAGGTGTGATAATGACTTTCTCATTATTTTAGGAACATATTTGCATTCATAATGATAAAGCTCCTACCAGGCACCAAAACCATAGAGACAACTGTCTGAATTAATTATATTTGCTTGGCTGATTAGATAAAAAATGCAAACATAAACCACACATCAAACTACTTTAAGATTATTTAATCCTTCACCTGAAAGGGAAATGGGCCTCTGAAGTTGTTCTTTTAATCTCAAAAAATAGATCATTAAATCAAGCAGCTAAAAAAGTCTTTTAAAAATTATGCTCCCTCCCCCCTCCTAAAATTCTTGCATTTTCTCAAGTGTCTGAAATAAGCATATCAATCTACATAATATCAGGTTTTGTTTACTAATTTGCAGTTATCCTAGATTAGCCTGCTCAATTTTCATGAGCCATGCCCCATGCCTCTATGGGAAACAATGGCTTTAACAGGGTCCATTTAGTAGATAGCAGCTTTGAAGTGGGGACAAGGGCAGCTAAAAAATCATCCCCCTGAAGTTCTCAAAGTATACAATTAGCCTTGCAGATATGTCTGTCCACACCTACTCTTTAATGATCCCTGAGTCCTTAGTAAGCAAGGTAGTACCACCACCCTCCTCCCTTTATGCACCAGTTGCCGGGTCATCTTCAGTTTCCTGAGTACTATAAAGAAGTCCAAACACGACTAATACCTTTGCACTGCTTAGAAACTTTTGCATAAGTTGTCTTGCTTATCAATGAAGAATAACTCCCAGAGTGGGAGCAGTGGTCCAAAGCCTTATCATGTCTCCACTACAACACCTCTGGGACTTCACTGGCAGTCCAGAGGTTAAGACTCCATGCTCCCACTGCAGGAGGTGTGGTTTAATCCCTGGCTGGAGAACTAAGATCCCACATGCTACAGGACATGGCCAAAAAAATTACAGTATCTTCCATTCCTTCACCCACCATACTTTATTCTAAAGTAAAAGTCAAATTTATCTTTTTCCTGCTTAAAATCTTTCAAGGGCTCCTGTCACCTATCAGATAAGAATCTAGACTTAATACAGCTCCAATCCATCTCCCAACTCCATCTGCTATTTTCTCCTCTTATCTAGCATTTCAAAAACATTACCAATCTATCTACTGAACATTACATTGGGTTTCTATATAGGTGCCATTTTCCATGTTTATAGTATCATAGATACAGATTTCATATCAGTTCTTAAAATACATAATGGTCACTTTCCCCTGGGCTTAAAGTCATTAAATAGAATCTTCCAAGACTGGAGTGGGTGAGGGAAGAGGGAGTTGCATGTGTGCATGCATGCATATTTTCTTGGGATATATTTGAACATTAATTAGCAATAAATTAAACTCTGAGTAACTTTTTTTGAGAAAAAATGGAAGGCTCTAATTGGGGCCTTCCGTTTTCACTAAAAAAATTTTTACTCAGAATTCAATTATTATTATTAATTTAATTATTGATAAGGATATGCCATTTTAAGAAAGTGAAAGTGTCAGCAGCATTGTTAAGAAATTCCCCTCTGTAGACCAACACAGGTCATGCTAGGCTCTACTGCAGAAGTGGTTCAGTGATAACAAGCGTAGGATTGGGTAAGAAATCAGAAAAAGATCAGTCTCAGTTACTATACTGAGTAGCAAGGGTGATATGACATCCAGAACTACGTCATTTATAGAGTCATAAATCTGGTTAACAGAATATGGTGTCCCTAGGGGCAACATAGATGGCAACCATCATGGCTGTATAATAGAAATATGTCTTTACCAAAAAAAAAGAAAGTCAAGGCATGGAGGATCAAACAGGAAATGGCTATTTCTCCAACAGAAATTCATAATTCTTTTCTCAGTTTCTCCAGCTGAACCAGTTTTTGTAACTGGGATTAACTGAAAAAAAACAACCACACATAAATATATATAAGAGAGGAAGTGTCCTACAGTAAGACTGTATGATAATAATTCAGCATTCCTTCCCCCAAAAAATATGCTGTCATTTTCCTAAGCAATTATCCAGTAGGAAAAGGTAAATAATTGAATAATTTGAGGATTGTTGAATATAGGGTACAAAACAACACTGATATGTGCCTACCTGAAGCAGCATCATGTCTTATCAGTTTGATGTGGGCATATGAGGACCAGGCAACAGATGGAATCCTAGCCAAGGAAGGACTAGTTAAGTGGGTATAATGGGTCCATGTACCCACTTGGTGGATAGTTCTCTGATTCTTGAGTGTATAATTAGAATAGATATCACTTGTCATTAGCACAACAACCACACTGCTTCCTTGAACAGTGTGTTGAGAGCTATCATCATAGTGGGGAAGGCCAATTAGAAGCCTCTAAAACTGCCTCCCCTTCTCAATGAGAAATGAATATTGAAACAGTGTAATATGCTAGGGGAAAAGACAGAAATTCAGGTTACCATTAAGAACCTAACAGATGAAGGAGGTGTGCATTTTATTGTATTTCTATTTAAATCACCAGCCTGGTCCCTTCATATCATTGGGAGATGACAGAGGACTAATACAATATATTGATCATGGCATGATAATCAGAGCAAAGAGCAAGATGGTGAGCATATTGGAGGCTTCATTATAATATATACATACTGCTGCTGCTGCTGCTGCTAAGTCACTTCAGTCGTGTCCGACTCCATGTGACCCCATAGATGGCAGCCCACTAGGCTCCCCTGTCTCTGGGATTCTCCAGGCAAGAACACTGGAATGGGTTGCCATTTCCTCCTCCAATGCATGAAAGTGAAAAGTGAAAGTGAAGTCGCTCAGTCATGTCCGACCCTCAGTAACCCCATGGACTGCAGCCTACCAGGCTCCTCCATCCATGGGATTTTCCAGGCAGGAGTACTGGAGTGGGGTGCCATTGTCTTCTCCAATATACATACTAGTTGGTAATATAAACCCTGTGATGATTCACATTCTTTAAAAAATTAGGTATGCTATGATCTGGAACATACCTGGACATCCTCTCCAAAATAAAAATATTGTATCTTGCTTCTCCCATCATGAAAAAGGAAGCCCAGTATTTAAAAACCTTTTAAGTTTTACTACATAGCTTATCTCATACCTGAGAAAACTGCTTCAAGCCATGTACTGGGTCCAGGAAAGGCTAATAGATTTGAGTTGGGTCTAGAGTAGGAAAAAGCTCTTCAGCAGGTCAAGGTTATGACTCTGTACCTTGGACTCTTTCTTCTCTCAGGCCTTATGTTATTACAGACCTCAGTGCTGAAAGATAAAGATGCTAAAAGGAACCTACAGGATAGACCCATTGAGAGAATCACAATACAGACTCCTAGGGTCCTGAGGCAGTTTTATCCCATTTGTAGTACAAAAGGATAGACTTTTTGAAAATCAGCTCTAAATATTCATTGTACTGCCTACGGGAAGAGACAAAACACCAGATCACACATCAGTTACCCTAAAACTAGAAGTATCCATCATTTGCTGGGTATGTCATATCTACCAAGGACTGGTCCAGCAGCAAGTCATCATATGATAGAAGCAGTAATCTGAGGTAAAGAACAAGAAGGACCAAGGAACAAATGAGTGATACACACACACACATACACACACACACACACATACACACACATATACACACACACATACACACACACAAGCAGACAGTCTAGGTCCCATCCCCTCATGACACATCCTCCATCATTGAAATAGTTCCCTAAATTCATACCTATGCCCATATAGGATATGCCTTCTGAACGATTGATGAATGTCCATTCAGTACTTAGGTAATTTAATATAAGGCCAAAATGGATGACTGTAGCCCTATGTACAGTCCTAGGGAAACCTCAAGGGCTGGAAATTTGTGTGAAGCAACTGATAATTCACTTTGTATGAATTCACTTTGTAGTCTGGGATTAGAATGGGCTTCCCCAGTGGCTTAGCTGTTAACGAATCCATCTGCCAGTGCAGGAGATGTAAGAGACAGGGGTTCAATCCCTTGGTTGGGAAAATTCTC
>SJYW01010961.1:162717-187362 GCA_006410735.1 Raphicerus campestris
TTTTACTACATAGCTTATCTCATACCTGAGAAAACTGCTTCAAGCCATGTACTGGGTCCAGGAAAGGCTAATAGATTTGAGTTGGGTCTAGAGTAGGAAAAAGCTCTTCAGCAGGTCAAGGTTATGACTCTGTACCTTGGACTCTTTCTTCTCTCAGGCCTTATGTTATTACAGACCTCAGTGCTGAAAGATAAAGATGCTAAAAGGAACCTACAGGATAGACCCATTGAGAGAATCACAATACAGACTCCTAGGGTCCTGAGGCAGTTTTATCCCATTTGTAGTACAAAAGGATAGACTTTTTGAAAATCAGCTCTAAATATTCATTGTACTGCCTACGGGAAGAGACAAAACACCAGATCACACATCAGTTACCCTAAAACTAGAAGTATCCATCATTTGCTGGGTATGTCATATCTACCAAGGACTGGTCCAGCAGCAAGTCATCATATGATAGAAGCAGTAATCTGAGGTAAAGAACAAGAAGGACCAAGGAACAAATGAGTGATACACACACACACATACACACACACACACACATACACACACATATACACACACACATACACACACACAAGCAGACAGTCTAGGTCCCATCCCCTCATGACACATCCTCCATCATTGAAATAGTTCCCTAAATTCATACCTATGCCCATATAGGATATGCCTTCTGAACGATTGATGAATGTCCATTCAGTACTTAGGTAATTTAATATAAGGCCAAAATGGATGACTGTAGCCCTATGTACAGTCCTAGGGAAACCTCAAGGGCTGGAAATTTGTGTGAAGCAACTGATGATTCACTTTGTATGAATTCACTTTGTAGTCTGGGATTAGAATGGGCTTCCCCAGTGGCTTAGCTGTTAACGAATCCATCTGCCAGTGCAGGAGATGTAAGAGACAGGGGTTCAATCCCTTGGTTGGGAAAATTCTCTAGAGAAGAAAATGGCAATCCACTCCAGTAATCTTGCCTGGAAAATTCCATGGACAGAAGAGCCTGGTGGGCTGCAGTCCATGGAGTCACAGAGTCAGAAATGATCGACCATGCACAAATATGTTTAATGGGATTAGAATACATGTAGACTTGTGCTGTGCTGAATAACTTGGAAGACTGGTTAGAAGTCTGGAAGGAAAAAAAAATAGGAAGAGACTGAAGAGGACTAGTGTAGAGGGACGGGATTAGAATTCATTTCATGCTATGAATGAGCATAAAACAAGCTACTGTGGTATTATATGTTATTGTCTATCAGAGCACCCACTACAAAGAAACCATAGAATGCATGAGAGTTCACTGTTGGTATTGTATTCTGCTGCTGCTTCTAAGTCGCTTCAGTCATGTCCGAGTCTGTGCAACCCCACAGACAGCAGCCCTGGTACCAGGCTCCGCTGTCCCTGAGATTCTCCAGGCAAGAACACTGGAGTGGGTTGCCATTTCCTTCTCCAATTGGGTTGACAAACAAAAAAGTTCATTTGGATTTCTCCAAACCATCTTATGGAAAAACTTAAACAACTTTTTGGTCAACCCAATATATTTTATGGGTTTTTGGCAAATGATACGTATCCATCATTATGGTATCATACAGAGTATTTTAACCACCTTAAAAATACTGTGTTTTACCTTCATCTTCCACCTCCACCCCTTCAAGCCCTGGCTACCCTTCTAATGTCTCCATAGTTTTGCTTTTTCCATAATGTCATGCCGTTAGACTCATCAAGTATTTAGCCTTTTCAGACTGGCTTCTTTCAGTCAGTAAAATGTTTTTAAGATTTTTCCATGTCTTGTCATGACTCGATGGCTCCTTTCTTTTCAGTGCTGAATGGTTAACTTTTCACTATCTAGATTATCAGAGTTTAATATTCCCTGTCTGATAATTCTAGCATCCCTGTCATGTCTTGCTCTAATTCTTACTCTGTATCTTAGAATTGTGAGTTTTGTTGTTGTTGTTGTTTTTGCTTTTTGGTATACCTTGTAATTTTTTTCTTGATAGCTCGTCATAAAGTACCAAGTAAATGGCATTGCTGCAAACAGGTCTTTANATCTTAGAATTGTGAGTTTTGTTGTTGTTGTTGTTTTTGCTTTTTGGTATACCTTGTAATTTTTTTCTTGATAGCTCGTCATAAAGTACCAAGTAAATGGCATTGCTGCAAACAGGTCTTTAGTAACATAATAGTGAGCTATGGGGAAGGGAAGGGCTGTATACTCCTATGATTAGGTCTTAGTCTTTTAGTGAGATTATCCCTCTGGAAAATGAACTTCACAAGTTTTGCTTTGCTTTTTTGTTTTCCCTCCCCTTAGGGAGAAAGGTTGGCTAGAGTAGGCTGGAGTGGGTATTTCTTTCCCTTCTCCCAGGTCACTTAGGCTTTGATAATACCTAACATCAGGTTCTGGTTAACCAGTTTCCCCTCAGGGTAGGCCTTGATAAAAATAGAGAACTGTGGTGTATTTCAAAATGGTTCCTTTCCCCTTTCTTGCTGCCAGAAACCCAAAGGGATTTCTCTCTGATATTTACTATAGGAATCTGTTTGAGTTCCTGGATGAATAGCTCACAGTATTGTAAGGCTTCCCCTATGAGAGAGTCCCCCTGGAGCTTTTATCTCTTAGACCTGTCTGAGCCTCCAGTCATTCATCAATTATAGTTCAGGGTTTCCTACCAGGCTCTGGTTCCTGTAGCAGTTTTCACTGTTGGCTCTCTGCTCCATAAGCTGGGGATCCCTGTATTTTCCTGTCTCTCCAATCTTGGGGCCTGTGGTTTACCCCATGTCTTCTTCTCTCTTATAGACCCAAGGAGAGTTGTTGATTCTTTTAGTCTGTTTAGCTTTCTACTTGTTAGGATGGCATGGCAACTACTAGTCCTTTGCATGCAAGACTAGCAGACTGCCTTATATCTTAAAAGGGGCAACACTTCATTTTNGGTTGGGAAGACCCCCTGGAGAAGGAAATGGCAACCCACTCCAGTACTCTTGCCTGGAGAATCCCATGGAGGGAGGAGCTTGGTAGGCTACCATCCATGGGGTTGCAAAGAGTCAGACACAACTGAGCGACTTCACTTCACTTCACCTCTTGCACTACACTCTAAGGTTCAAAATTATATACCAGGAATTAAGTCTGTAGTAACTATATGTGTATTTATATTGCATCTCAGCCTATGGGTCTTTTTCCAATAAGTATTTAGAAATTTATGTTATCATCATGAAAAGTGAAAGTGTTAGTCGCTTAGTTGTGTCTGGCTTTTTGTAACCCATGGACTGTAGTACACCAGCCTCCTCAGTCCATTGAATTCTCTAGGCAAGAACACTGGAGTGGGTTGCCATTTCCTACTTCGTGAACCAGGGACTGAACCCAGGTCTCTTGCATTGCAGGCAGATTTTTTACTGTCTGAGCCACCAAGGAAACCTATAGGCCATAATTAAATCCATCCTGCTCTCAGAAAAATTTCTTGTTGGCAATACATCCTTCTTTGACTAATTCTTATACAAAATGGCCATGAGAATGTGGCCCATAAAAGATTTGATCTAATCTTTTCACATAAACCACATGGGTAAACACATCTCCTCCTCTTGTGTTGCTAATGCCATAACATACCTACTCTCCAGGCACATCACAAAAGAGATCTGAGGATATGGATCGCAGATGATGACAAGTTCATCAGACGCTGATATTAACTTCTGTTTAGATATATGATTGCTCCAGACCTGGAAACTTGCCACACAGTATGACTTCTACCTATGCTTTTATTCTGTGGTTCCTTTGCTCAGGCAGATGATATTAATGCAATTCCTGGTTGGCTCCTGACCATAGCAAGATTATTTGATGTTCAAGTACATAAGACAAAGTGGTGACTTAATATTGCACAAGAATATAGTGTTAAAGAAAATGTCTGTCTGTTCTGTTACTGTGTTGTTAAAACATCTCTCCAACATCTCCTTCAGCTGAAAACCAAAGTCTTGAAAATAAAATATTTCTTGGGCAAATAGTACAATGAATGATCTCGGGTTTACAAAGCTAGACTCTGTGTGTGTGTGTGTGTGTGTGTGTGTTGTGCACACACTGGGTAGTTGAATAAATCTCTTAGTCTGCTCCAGCATGGCACTGTGGGACAGAGAGTAGGATCAAGAAATGGTGCAGAACCCTGTGCTAAAGATGAGATGGGAAGATCAAGCTGAACAACTAGAACAGGTGCTTCCATGGAAGCAGAACTAATGGAAGAGACAGAAGAGAAGCAAACAAAAAATGTAATAAGAACTTTTGCTCAGTTAGAGCACAAAGAGAAGCTTCTGGTATTAAAGAACTGAGTGGAATTAAAGCTCTTCCACAGAACTGTAAATGCCCTAAGGGACAAAGGATAAACTGTCTCATTGTGTTTGTAAGCCCAATTCTCAACACAGTATCTGACATAGGAAATACTCAACAAATGAACTGAACGGCAATGATTTCTTGAGTGAGACCTATAAGTAGCAGCCCCCAAGACACAGAGGAACCTGAATAGAGCCTGTTCCTATTGCACCTGAAAAGAATCAGGCATATGGCTTTGAACAGCTTTCTTTTACAATGACGCCTTCTTTTATAAGACACTTGGCCTTTTGTGAGTGAAGCTACAGCTGTCTCTGAAAATGGCAACATCTGATCCTAAGGCCTAGAATATAAAGCACTTGAAAATGTCACTCATTTAAGGTTACCTTCTGATGCTAAGAGCTTAGGGAAAAAATAGGCAGATCTGGTGAAAGAAAAGAGCAGTCAAACAACCATTTTTATGAATCATGAAGAACAGGAATGCTTGCTTTATGCCAGAGACTTCGCAGGCGGGGGTGAGAATTATAAATAGGTTTATCATTTTAGAAAATCCATGGTCAGCTGAAGAACAACACATATGATAGAATTGTTTATCTCTTTCTAAAAGAAATGTAACCAGGGGACTGTGTGATAGATGACTGTT
Source organism: Raphicerus campestris (assembly GCA_006410735.1). Taxonomy (NCBI): domain Eukaryota; kingdom Metazoa; phylum Chordata; class Mammalia; order Artiodactyla; family Bovidae; genus Raphicerus; species Raphicerus campestris. The sequence goes on from SJYW01010961.1 coordinate 167,652, forward strand.
TATGATTCTAAAACATGGTAGGACCAGAATCACTGAAGGTTGTATTAGAGGTGATTTCATAGATAGAAATATGATTAGGGTGATGGTCCCTCATTAGATAATCTTGTAAGGTTCAAATTCCCACTCCATTCTTTTTTAATAATATAGCCTCATTTGTAAAATGGGATTGCTGTGGCACATACCTCATTGAGTCATTTGGTGAATTAATGCTGCACATAAAACCTAGAAAAATGATAAAAAAAATAAACATTCCAACCAAGTTAAAACTTCATTTTACTGACTGGCATCTTGATGCCCATCCATTAGAACATTTCTGAAGCATCTTGAATGCTTTATGTGTCATATTCCTGGGAAGTGGGAGAGAAATGGGGGAAATCAGAGCATAACCTTTGCCTTGATTAGAATCATACAGTTTTGAGATAAAGCCTGATTATAAAGATTTAGAGATATTTACTCTAAATGGAAGGGAAAAGCAAATAGTAAGGGATATCCAGAAGTAAATGCTTAATTCTGCCTGGAGTGGTCAGAAAGAATTTTCTGAGGCAGGAGGAATATGATCTGTGGCCTGATAGGTGAGTAGGGATTTGCTTCATTATAATGATGGAGAGGAGATTCTGGCCAGAAAGAAAAGCCTGGCATAAAGGATGCACAGTCATCTCTCAGTATCCAGTGGGGAATGGTTCCAGGATGTGTAGATACCAAATTCTACGGATGCTCAAGTCCCTCATAGAAAATGACACGGTGCAGTTGGCATTCTGTATGTGCAGGTCCTAAATCTGCAGGTACAGATTGCCAATGTGAAGATATATTCTGGCAACCTCATTTTCACAGATTGTGTGAGGATGCACCAGAAAGTTCTGCAGAGCTTCCTGCTTTGTGTCTTCTGCGCAAGGATGGAGTCCTTACATTTCACTCACTAAGTATATTTAACTTTTCATGCTGAAATGATCTCAGATTATCAAAAGCAGTGCAGAAATAGTACCAAGCTTCTAAAAATACATTTCAGACATTTCTCCCAAATTTTAATGTATTGTACATTCACAGTCAATATGAAATGATCAAATTATTATTAGTGACTGAGCTAAATTTTTAGAATCTTAGTTTTGCATATTTTAAGTGTGTGACTCAACTAACATACTATAGGCTATTATCTTTATGAACTTGGGGATAACTTCTTTGGACGTCTAAATTATATGCTGTTTGGGTAACAAATGTAAAACATTTTCTGGACTACAAAAAGCTTGTAATCTATTGTTGAATGAATGTTATAAAGAAATGGCTATCCCTGTCACTAATCATAGTGAAGATGCCTCCTTATTGGTTTGGTGGTAATAATAAACAAGTATGACTCACAGAAAGATAAAACTTGCTCAATATCAACATGAAAGAACACAGGACTTTTTGACATGTATCTGGTTGAAGAATTGATGCTTTCAAATTTTGGTGGTGGAGATTATTGAGGGTCTCTTGGACTGCAAGGAGATCAAATCAGTTAATCCAAAACGAAGCCAACCCTGAATATTCATTGGAAAGACTGATGCTGAAGGTAGAGGTTCCAGTGCTTTGGCCATCTGATGATAAGAGGCAACTCACTGGAAAAGACCCTGATGCTGGGAAAGACTGAGTGCAGGAAGTGAAGGGAGAGACAGAGAATGAGATATTTGGATGGCATCACTGACTCAATGGACATGAATCTGAAAAAACTGTGGGAGATTATGAAGGATAGCAATGTCTGGAGGGCTGCAGTCCATGAAGTCACAAAGAGTCCGATACAACTTAGTGACTAAACAATAACTGGTCCTCAAACCAGTCAATTGAGAATACTAGTCTTAGGCTTCACATAGTATTTCCTTCTCTAGGAATCATTAGATTTTTCATTTGGCTCATAACTTGTAAGTATAAATTCTGATTCAGGTTTTTTTTTTCACATTAAGTGTATGACATGGTTTTTGAAATAGTTCCCAGTAATGCCCACTTCCTGGCATTCAATTCATGTAGCTCTTCTTACCCTCCTAGTATTTGCTGGATCTAGCAAATTCTTCAGTCAAGTAGAATGTGACTAAAGTAACGAGCCATAACTTCTGAGTCAAAAGAAGGGCAAATTCTTTCTCTCTTTTAGGATGGCCATGTTCTCCTGCCCTGACACTTGCAGCACCAAGTTCTCTAGAATTTGGACTCTGGGAATTATATCATCAGTTCCCTAGGTTTTCAGGCCTTTTCAGGGACTTGGACTGAATTATATGACTGGCTTTCCTGGTTCTCCAGCTTAAAGATGGTAGACAGTGGGCTTCAAGCCTCCATAACTATGTGAGCCAATTTCTATTATAAATTTCTTCTTATCTATATCTACCCATCTATCCGTCTCCCATTGGTTCTGTTTCTCTGAACTTCCATGAAAGTATTGCTTACAAAATGCTTTTGATGTTTAGAACTTCACAAAACCATAAAACCTGCAAAGCAAAATAAAAGACCAGGTAACAACCTGACATAATTTAGTATGGTAAGCTAAAATGCTGTTTTGTTTCCAGTCACAGAACTGTAACTGGNTACTATATTATAATTTGATACAGAATTCCAATGCTCCAGCTGAAATTTTTCTCTAATTGCTCTTGATTACTAGTTGATCAGGAAGATAAACATTAGATGGGATCACTTTCTCACCAATTCTTCCATTACTTGTACAAATACTAGTATCCTAAAATTCACACATATTGTCTTTAAAAATGAATTTCATTTCTTCATTTTTCACCTTCTAACTTGGGGTCAATGTCAGTAATCATTAAGATGTCAATCCTCTCCCATAACAATGCCTATACAAAAGATCTGTATGTAAGATCCCTTGGCAGATTCAGAACAAAGTGAGTCATTCTGTACCATATGTAACAATATGTCTTTAAAATTCCATGACGGCTTCTCAATAACACAGAACTAAGTTGTATATTCTCTTCCTCAGTGACTTAAGTGGGAAACCTAAAAGTAGGAATGAATTTATTTTCTATCAAAAACATGAAAGTCATTTAAAAGTACTTTTCCTTCAATCCTCTTATTTATCCCACTAAAACAGATAGCATACCATTTTCACTGTAATCCTGTCTATTCAAGCAAATGTTCAAAATTTGTAGAGTAAATTAAAAAAGAACCATTAAACGCTATATTATGAAATGTGTTGGAGGGTATTCAAGCACATAGTGGGATAAATTATATACAGTTTCTTATTTGTTGTTGTTATTCAGTTGTCCAGTTGTGTCTGACTCTTTGCGACCCATGAACTGCAGCATGCCAGGCTTCCCTATCCTTCACCATCTCTCAAAGCTTTCTCAGACTCATCTCAGTAGTGCCATCTAACCATCTCATTCTCTGTCGTCCCCTCTCCTCCTCTCTTCAGTCTTTCCCAACATCAGGGTCTTTTCCAATAAGGTGGCTCTTTGCATCAGGTGGTCAAAGTTTTGGAGCTTCATCATCCATCCTTCCAATGAATATTCAGGACTGATCTCCTTTAGGATTGACTGGTTGATCTCTTTGCAGTCCAAGGGACTCTCAAGAGTCTTCTCCAACACCACAGCTCAAAAGGATCAATTCTTTGGCGCTCATCCTTCTTTATGGGCCAGCTCTCACAGTTTCTTATTAGGCTATGCTATGATTGATGAAGGAATGATTCACTCAGAGGGTAGAGTGCTAGAGGATAAGCTGCATTTTGCCAGGCTCTCCTGGCCTGGGAGAACAGGTGCTCCTTAATAAGCAAGGGAAAGGAGAAGTAAAAGCACACAACACTTTCAGAGACCAAGAAGTAGTTTGATAATCCTGATAACTCATTATGGCCTCTTCCATATTTAACACTCCATGAATTTCAGGCACTATTGGACAATGTTCTCAAGAGCCCTCACAGAGGTAGGGCAGACGCAGAATGGCCTGTACTCTTCCCGTTGCTTACCTGCCCCAGGCAACGTCCTCTTTGGTGGGGGGGATATTGCAGGGAAGTGTCTCTATCAAAGATGGGAGGGACTGCTACTTGACAACCCCACTGTATTTAGGACAGATGGAAGAAACCAGACCTTCAGTAGACAGAATGAAACTACTCCTTCAAAATCTGGGACTCAAATTTCTCATTTGCAAATACTCATCCAAAGTCTTTTATAAAGAACATGTTATGTGGAAATTAAAAAACCCCAAACATCTAAAAGCAATATTTATTTAATGGGGAAAATAACTTGGGAAGTTAAGCATTTTAAAGTAGACTGAAACAGAATAAACATGATGGCGTACAAGAGATTGTATCTTGTATATGTACAACTACTTTGTACAGGGCAATAGCTATGGGAACATTCAATACATATTGTCTAAAAATAGCAACAAAAGTTTTTCTTTTCCTAACACAGAGGGAAGAAATAGGCAATTTCATTCTTAAATGTGTTATTAAAACATATGAGTTCCCAAAAGGATATAAAACATCAGCATAATCAGAGACAGATCAAAGCAGAAAAAGGGACTTGAGCCTGTTGAGAGGAGCTGCTTACTCAATGACAGGGAAATTAAAAAAAATAAAAAACAGTTCATAGTCATAGTAAGACAAAGTGAATGTTTTTTGAAAATACTTTCACTATATAGTTTTAAATACTTTCACTATATGGTTTGAGGCCACCAACATACAGTGAAAAAAAAAAAAGCTACAAACCAGAAAGGGGTTCAAAATGAAATGAAACATTAATGGAAATATTTATTTGAAAGTAACCAGACATAGCTTTTCAAGGAATTTTCCCACTCCTGAACAGTTTGTGCCACTATGTTCTGAGAAATGTTTGGGGGAAAGTAAATGCTCTCCATTTTTCCAAGTCTGTAGAGGAAGTGGAAGTAACCACCTAACCTAGGTAAATCCTCCCTGCCAACTGACAGACAGTACTATTAGCTCAATAGTAGCTCTTAGGGGAAATGCAGTTGCGTGGAATCAGCAAAAGTCCAGAATAGCAATGTAAATCTGAGCAGGATACTCCCAAGTTGCATGCCACTTCTATGCCTCTCTTCTAAGACTATTCTATTGATGTAGATCAAGATAGATTAGAAATATGTTTGTGGGAGGGGGTACAACTTAATAGATTTACCATAACAGTTCCTCTGCCATACCAAGGCAAAAACAAAGGTTAAAAATATCCTTGGACATTAGCAAGCCCCTACTCTGGCAATTTACTCTTCTTTAGAATGAGATTTGTAGGTGGTAACATTAACAATACAATGTCAATCCCTATCAATATACTAATGACTACTATAGAGGTCTTCAACAAGGTTATTTATATTATAGGTAGATACAGGAAAAGAGAGAAGTTCCTCTAGCTTGGTGCTTCTGTCATCAAACAATAATTGCTTTTCAACCGAACTCAGGCTCCTCACCAACTTAGTCCACTGTATTACTCATAACATCCAACTCAACTCATCCAACTCATTGTAATTCCACAATACCTAGAAGCTCAGAGAACCACAGAAATGGCAGTCTTCCTTCCACAACCAGATTAAAACCTTTCATATCCTATTTCAACACAAAGAAGCTATATATTTCATTTCCAAACTGTATAAACAACAGATTCAATTTGTTAAAATGTACTCAGTTATCATTAAATCTCATATTAGTCTGCTCAAGTCACCATAACAAAATGCCATAAACTGAGTGGTTTAAACAACAGAAATTAATTTTNATGTATTGATCACTTTGGAAAAATGCAGACTCTGAAATTTTACGGGCTACCCTGGTAGCTCAGCTGATAAAGAATCCACCTGTAATGCAGGAGATCCCGATTTGATTCCTGGGTGGAGAAGATCTGCTGGAGAAGGGATAGGCTACCCACTTCAGTATTTTTGGGCTTCCCTGATGACTCAGACAGTAAAGAATCCACCTGCAATATGGGAGAACTGGGTTCAGTTCTTGGGTTGGGAAGATACCCTATAAAAGGAAATGGNTTCAAAATGAGAATGAGTATCCACGTGAGCTCTTTATATCTCTTGAAAGGACACTAATCCTATTTTATCATGGCCCCATCCTTATGACCTCATTTAACCTTAATTATGTCGTTATAGGCTCTGACTCCAAATACAGTCCTGGGGGGTTAGGGTTTCAACTATATTTGAAATGTAGTCTTGGGGGTTAGGGTTTCAACATATGGATTTTGTGGGGACACATAGCAAATCACTAACAAAAACGTTAGCACATATTTCAAAGTTTATGTAATAAGTTATCTAAGGTTATTAGGTGAAAGAGCTTTTAAGAGATTATCTATTCCCTCTTCATTTTACAGGTGAAAAGCAAAAAGCTATCTAGGTATAATGTAGGAACAACTAGTTAGTGTTAGAATCTGGCTACTTCTGCAGATTTTCTTAATTAAATTTAAAACTGAGTAGCAAACCTAGATGTCTTCTAAAATACCAGAGAACAGGAAAACCCCAAAACTACTACACAGTACCACATAGGTGAACATAAGCACAAATCTCCTTTTCTCCCTCTCCTCTCAGAAGGAACAAGAGAAATTAGTTGAGAAGATACCGGGACAAACTGGAAATGTTGGATCAGCCTAGAAACACTGGACCCAATTTGCAAACTTCTATACTATTCCCATTAGAAGCCATAGCAAAATCTGTCATTTTACCTTTGATAGCCTACCAACATCCTTTCTCACTCCCTTCAACCCTTCATTATCTCCTATTGCCTAGCCAGCTTTCATTAAACTCAAAACTCAGGTGTTCTATCTAATATCTACAAATTTTCACCAAATCAAAATTCCCATATACCACTGGTTAACAACTGTTTAGTTAGGTACTAATCTGATTATTTAAGTAATTTGTACTACTTAATGAGACTTCTGAATGAATGAATCATTAATTAGTGAATGAAGCTTAACTCTTTCAGATAATTTGAAATTCAAATTGATAGGACTCCCTGAAGGAAGAGGAATAGGAGGAGGTACACGGTTGAGGGGTAGAGAGAGAAGGTAAGGTTCTACAGCATTTTATACTTTCTCATCCACAACAATCCTTTACTGCAGATAAGGAAAATACACTAAACCACCATTACAGCCTTATACCACACTCCTCCCTCCAGGATACTTCCTGTATCCCACTGGGCTCAGGAAAATAAGGAGATACTGCTTAAACAGACAGCACAGGATAGTATAGAAGGCCCTCAAAACCTGAAAGTGGGAATCAGGAATGGCCAATATTTCACTACTTTTCTCTGCCTGGTATTCCCAGAAATTCTACCATAGCAGCATTATATTCATAATGCTCATTTAACTGGCAAATGTCAGAGGAGGAGAGGCAGTCTAAAGTCTTACAGATGATTGGGAAGGTTGAGTACGTGTGTGTGTGTTACAAATTAAGGGTAATCACCACCAACACACAACCAGCCAAATCACAAGCATACTTTAAAGGATTAGCTTGCTTCTGCCAATTTTTGAACTGAAAGAACCATTTTTTTCCTTTTAGCAAGACCAAATCAACAATTTTCAGNAAACAGTGGAAACAGTGTCAGACTTTATTTTTGGGGGCTCCAAAATTACTGCAGATGGTGACTGCAGCCATGAAATTAGAAGACACTTACTCCTTGGAAGAAAAGTTATGACCAGCCTAGATAGCATATTCAAAAGTAGAGATATTACTTTGCCCACAAAGATCTGTCTACTCAAGGCTATGGGTTTTCCAGTGGTCGTGTATGGATGTGAGAGTTGGACTGTGAAGAAAGCTAAGCACTGAAGAATTGATGCTTTTGAACTGCAGTGTTGGAGAAGACTCTTGAGNACTGCAGATGGTGACTGCAGCCATGAAATTAGAAGACACTTACTCCTTGGAAGAAAAGTTATGACCAGCCTAGATAGCATATTCAAAAGTAGAGATATTACTTTGCCCACAAAGATCTGTCTACTCAAGGCTATGGGTTTTCCAGTGGTCGTGTATGGATGTGAGAGTTGGACTGTGAAGAAAGCTAAGCACTGAAGAATTGATGCTTTTGAACTGCAGTGTTGGAGAAGACTCTTGAGAATCCCTGGGACTGCAAGGAGATCCAACCAGTCCATTCTGAAGGAGATCAGCCCTGGGATTTCTTTGGAAGGAATGATGCTAAAGCTGAAATTCCAATATTTTGGCCACCTCACGTGAAGGGTTGACTCTTTGGAAAAGACCCTGATGCTGGGAAGGATTAGAGGCAGGAGGAGAAGGTGATGACAAAGGATGAAATGGCTGGATGGCATCACCGACTCAATGGACATGAGTTTGGGTAAACTCCAGTAGTTTGTGATGGACATGAAGGCTTGGTGTGCTACAGTTCATGGGGTCGCAAAGAGTTTGACACGACTGAGCAACTGAACTGAACTGAGCTGAAGCATTATTCAAGCTGCCTAGACTCTCAAAGTTCCTGAAGGATGACATATTTCCTCCCTACCCTCTGTTCTTGCTAATGCACTCACTTCTCCATCTCTTCTGCACACCAGGAACCACTACTTCAAGGAAAAATTGGAACATAGCAAACTTCTTTTGAATCTTGGACCATGGCACACCATTTCTGGTAGAGAGAATTCCCAAGATGCTTGGAATCTGAACATGACTTATGTTTGGCATTTGAGCTTTGTGTTTAATAGCTGGGAATTTGCACTTTGGGGGAGACAGTACATTTTCTTTTTCTAACCAGTGTTTGTGACTTTTGCCTTGTCTGTTGAGTTGGCCAAAAGGTTCATTTGAGTTTTCTATAAGATGTTATAGGAAAAACCAGAATGAACTTTTTGGGCAACTGATACTTTATAAAGAAACCTCTTTCTCCTTCCATCTGCTTGATCAACCAATAACCAATGGCCAGTGGCATTTGGATTTTGGCTTGCCCTGAGGTGAAATATATTACTCCAAAATTATTCTACAATTCTGACTTGCAGATAAGAATATTCATAGTGGAGTCTTTATTCTTTTTTTTTCTTAAGATATATTTGGTACTCTACATTTCCAGGTCCCCTTTTCCAAGTTGTAGCATGAAAAGTTTGAGTTTATAAGAAATACATTTTTCTTTAAGATATGGTGATATTCTCACATGGGAATTATTTTTAGTTTCTGTTAGTTCAGGAATGATCCACATTTGCAAACTGTCTGAAAGACAGTGGTAATAGAAATTTTGTATTTCTAAATCCATTGTTAAAATTACCAGTGGATCTAAACAACCAGATACTTTAAGATGAATTTAGTTTATTTGATACCTGCCACTAGAATTTAAATATCAGTTTCAAAACACTTTTAGAACTAGCAAATTAGCACATTAGGTGAACTGATTCCTTTCAGCAACTTTTAAGCAAGAATAAAAAGACTCTCAGTATACTATGGTCTGTGGCTTTGAAAAAAATGCTTATATTTCATTATCGTACTATTCACTGTCCTTTGCATTTATGAATATTCTAGGAGAAACAGGGCAGAAGTTGGACTTTTAAAAAACTCGATCTTTATTTACATTCAATTTGAATAAGCTTCTATTTAAACTGAGAAAGTAGGTTTCCAATTTTAAAACACTAATGAATAAGAAAAATGAAGATAATGCTATGTTTATTCTATTTGGTGGTAATGTGGAATGCTTTGGAGGTGTTTCTTTGTCATTTTAATCCCAGGAGGCTTTTTTTTTAAGACAATTTTTGTCACTTGTATTCTGTTTGAGATATAATCAGTCAATGTCTACAAACAAGTGATAACATTATAATGCATTTCTGTCCCCTTTCATTCTTTCCAAGAGTGACAAATATACTTTTTCTCATATCCAAGAACTTAAGCTGGGCACCAGTGGACTCATTACCATGCCATTAATAAGCAGAGGCCTCCTGAGAGTCTGCCCTTTTCAAGCCCATCTTTTATATCTCCTATTGGATTTTCCCAACAAAAACCTCGTTGGTTGGTATCTTTCATTTTCACATTCCCTTTATAAAAACAAAATGATAGAAACAAAGTCCTGAGATTAGATTGGTGATACTGAAATGTTTTTGACAGCCAGCAACAATACTGCCAACCTGAAACGAGATGCTTGCATTATTTATGAACATTAAATGTCACCACTTTCCCCTTCATCAGATAATTTCAAGGGACAGAACCATTTCTGTGGAGGGGAGGGAGTATTTGTACACATGCATTCCCCTCCTCCTCTCCCCTCCCCACATCAGCCCATCCATCTATCACCCTGGCTTTGTGTCAAATTCTCCTCCCTGGGAAGAAAACAGGTGCCCCTGATCATGTTTCAGGTCTCACTACAAGTCTCAGATCAGGTCGCTTGATAGGGATGTCAAGTGTGTTCTAAACCAAAGGGGACTCTCTGCAATGTAAAGTCATTAGGAAGTCAACTGATTTTTTCTTTTTTAAATTTTGTTTTCCATGCTTCCTTAAGAAGTCAATTATCAGAGGGAAATTAGCAGTAGTTGAAAGGAAAAGACACTGTCCCTCTGGCTCCCTAATTTATTTATTGATTGATGGCTGGGAAGGAGGGAGTCAGTTAATGGGGGGAATGAACAAGATCCATGTCCCTGGGATTAGCAATGTGAGGCAATGGAAGCCAGCTACACAGGGATATTTAGCTAACATTTATGAAGGCGTCTGAGTCTAATCAAAGCTCCAGTAGCTAAGCAGTGATGTATGGATTCATTTCATATCAAACTGGCTTTTGGACTCTCATCCACCCAAGTTATTTAATAACCAAGCACCTAGGAACAGGGATCTTTGGGGGGGAAATTTTCACTTAGCATTCTGTCCTTAGGGTTTCAAACGAATCCTAGAGTTTTTGTAGTTTAACCATCTGATTATGGATCAGGTGTCTGAGGTCCAAAGAGGTTTCTCTTAGGTTAATGTTCTCACATTTCTGGAAAGCAGAAAAGTGGCTGTCAACAAAGCCTGTCTCTGGTCAAACACTCTTTCAATTTAACTAGAAGGTAAAAACATCAACAGTTACTCCTTCACCTACTGCGCAGGAGAGCTGTGTTTCTACTATCACTGAGAATTATATGCATGTTCCAAAGATAGTCATCACAAGCTATTGGGAGTAGGATGGCTCCAAAACCAGGGAACCAATGGTGTAAATCCTGGTTTAAAGGCAGGAAAAGACCTATATCCCAGTTCTAGCAGGAAGGCAGGCAGGTAGCAAATCCTTCTTTCCTCTGCTATTTATTCGATTCAGAACCTCAGTGAATTAGATTATGCCCACCCACACTGGGGAGGCCAATCTACTTTACTGAATCCAATTAAAATGCTGATCTCATCTAGAAACATCCTCACAGACACATTCACAAATAGTGTTTAAGCTGGGTACCCTGTGGCCCAGTCAAATTGACATGTAAAATAAACCTTCAGAGTCTTTCACGCTAGTCCTAATATCTCCTCCAGGTCCTAGGTTTCATCGTAGGAAGACAATGTCCATATCTTTCATCTTGCGTGCCATAGAACTTAAAAAATCATAAAGACTATTATGAACAATTATACTGAACAACATATCCAACAATTTAGAAGTGGATAAATTCCTTAAGAACATGCAGCCTAGCAGGACTGAATCAAGAATATAAAAACAATAACAATTAAGGATTTTGAAGCAATAATCAAAACCTCCCAACAAAAGAGGTCCAGAATCATAGTTTCAAAGATGAATTCTACCAACATTCAAATAAGAACATCAATTTTCTTGAGCTCTTCCAAAATATAGAATAAGAGGGAGCACTTCCAAACTCATTTTGAGGCTAGCATTACCCTGATACCAAGGAAAAGACAGACACTATAAGAAACTATATCCTTGATAAATATGGATGTGGAAATCATCAACAAGATATTAAAAAACAAATTTAGCAGTACACTAAAAGGACTATACACCATGATCAAGGGGGATTTATCCCTAGACTGCAAGGATAGTTCATCACACACAAATCAAATCAATGTGTTATATTGATGGAAGGATTAAAAAAAAAAAACATGATTATCTCAACAGATGCAGGAGAGCACTTGACCAAATTCAATACCCTTTCATGATAAAAATTCAACAAATTAATATAGAAGGAACTTGCCTGAAGACAAATAAAGGCTATATATGGAAAATCCAAGGCTTCCCAGGTGGCAAAGTGGTAAAGAATCCTTCTGCCAATGCAGGAGATGCAGGACATGAAGTTTCAGTCCCTGGATCAGGAAGATTCCCTGGAGAAGGAAATGGCAACCCACTCCAGTATTGTTTCCTGGGAAATCCCATGGACAGAGGAGCCTGGAGGGCTATAGTCCGTGGGATCACAAAGAGTTGGACATGACTGAGCATCTGAGCAGAGCACAGCACACGGAAACCCCAAAGCTAACATGTTCAATAGTAAAACACAGAGGTTTTTCTCTAAGATCTAGAACAAGGCAAAGATGCCCACTCTTGATGCTTCTGTTCAAAACAGCACTGAAATTATTCCATTTAATCCTGATAAAACTCCTAGAGTTAGGTAGTATTATTATGCCTATTTTTACAGATAAGTAAAAGAAACACAGATAATTAAGATGCATGTCTTTAGTACATATATCTGATAGATGTTCGAGGGAGGACTTAGTCTCAGGAAGTTCTAATTTTTGCACATTCCTATCCAATTAGATAATTCTTTTTCAAAAAGTCATGATGCTGGACACAGTGTTTGATAATTAATCAATAATTCAGAAATTATTATGTGTGAGACTTCTTGCAATTTTTCCTAGGAAGAAGCATTTAAATGAGCAAACATCTAACCTCTGAAAAAGGTTTTTTTTTTTTTTAATACAGCAAAATATGTGGGCACTGAGATAAGTATATTTAATGACAGCCTGTGTGTGTGTGCTATTTATTTACCAACAACTAAACACATCAAGTTTTAAGCTGTGGTCTCTTCATTTCTCATAAGCTAAACACCATCAGGCCAGGTCAGGCCAAGCGTTTGTCTTCATTCAACTCCAGGAATGAGACAGGAGTAGGTCTGAATCTGACCTGATGTTTCAACAGATAAAATTGTTTTACGTGTTGTAGGGATGAATAGGCTAGTAGCAATTATATTCTGCCTCAGATTGTTTGAATGCTATGTTCTTCAGCCTATAGTAGTTTCTTCTACCCCTAAACTTAGTGTTGGTCAATGCCCAATAATTACATTGCATTTGGGCTGTTCTCACTACCTACTGTGTCTCACCTCTCTGCAGCTGAGCACAAAGTGAAAGTGATCACTTGTGGGCATGACAAGAAATATAGCACTAAGCCTCAGAATTAGGCTAAATGTCAATGCCTCTTGGATCATGTACTGCTGAGATTTGTGAACTGTGAAGAACAGAAAGACATACTAAATCTAGCTCATATCTACTCATTAATCTTAGGACATGAATACTTTATGCCTTCCCAAGTTTTCACTTGTATTTGGAAGTTAATTAGTAGGTTGTTTCACTTAAGCTACTGATTTTTATATATTTTTTAACGTCTCCTATACCTTAGGCTGACTGCATGCACTCTGGGGAGAGATATAATTCATGCCTAGCCAATCAGGTTACTTTGTTCATGGATGGGCAAAATGCCCCAAAGTGACTAGTGGGATACATTCCTGGGAATTTTGTTGAAGTCAAGAGACAGAAAATACTCCCCCCCCACACACACACCCCACTGGAGTGGATGATGTAAAAAGGGAGCAGCTGGTGACTACCAAGTCATCCCATATGAGAGCCTTATTTGAAAGGGAAGCCAAAATGAGTGGATAATCTTTGGAATATCTTTATTTTTGAATGTTTTTTTTTCCTTTTTTTTAATCAGTTAGTATTAAGTTTGGTTTTCTGTTTCTTTTAACTAGGAAAATACTGAGCCATATAACTGCTGTTTCCATAAGAATATTTTACTTTGCATTATCACCTATCTTATACAGTGGGGCACAATCAACTGGAAAAGAAACATAAATACTTGGTACACCTTCTTCCTAGTATGATTTGTTGTGTGTCAGTTTTTGGGGGGCATTGTAAATGACTTTTTGAGAGCTTTAAATGAAAGGGAATAAAACATTTTGAGTTCCCAATCCAAGATAGACATCCATCTCTAAAAAAGAAAAGAATGTACTCCTATTAACTATTTTCTCCTCCTATCTGATACTTATTCAAATGAAGGGGTGTACCAAGCAAAGACTACTGGTTTAATGAGTTTGACTGAAATCACCCCCCTCATATATTCTCATTTTTACTACAAATGGTTATCATATTTTAAGCACTTGCCATTTCCAGGAACTATGAAAATCACCTTATTTTCTCATTGAATCTTCAAAATAACAGATGTGACAAATTATNTTTAATGAGTTTGACTGAAATCACCTCCCTCATATATTCTCATTTTTACTACAAATGGTTATCATATTTTAAGCACTTGCCATTTCTAGGAACTATGAAAATCACCTTATTTTCTCATTGAATCTTCAAAATAACAGATGTGACAAATTCTATTAATATATATTAGCATTCTACTTTAATGAAATAAATATCAGAGCAGCTGAAGACTTTTCCAAAAATCACAAGCTAACAAGTGGAAGGCTGTGAATGTAATTCAGCTCTGACTTTATAAAACAGATTGCATGTTTATAGCCATCTTTATATAGAGTACACAGAGCTTTTAAACTTCCATTAGCTCATTTAACTTACATAAAAAACTCTCAGGTTTATTCATAGAAGAGAAAATTATTCAATGCATATTTTCATATAGAATTATTTTCCCCTAATTCTATGGAAATGTTTTTTAATTCTTTTCCCCAATTCACTCTCCTCTTCCTGTGCTCTTTAGGTATAGAATGATGGATGTCCCAGTGACATACAGACAACGTATCCTTAAGATGCCCAGTTCATACTTTATATGTGTTATTGCATAAGAAGAAAATTGCTTTCCTTCCTCATATTAGTAGATAATTTATGACTCAATGCAAACCATAATTAAGCATATTAAATGTCAGACTCATCCCGTATTCTATTGACAGACACAAGCAAAAAGCACAAAAGGAAGGTATATAAATAAGGTCTATCGTCATCATTTTATCAATATTCACACTGAAACAAAGAAGGTAAAATGATTACAGTAATATAAATAGTAACTACAGCTGTAAAACTCATGCAAAAAAGCCTTAGATGAAACAAAGAGATTAATTTACCTTGGCTTACTACCAGTTGTATCCCTTTTCCTTCATACAAGGACAATAATCCCTTTGATTAACTCTACTAACATGCATAGCTCCAGTCTCTTACCTTTCTTCAGCATATAAAAGAAGGCTGGATCCACAGCCAAGATGTTCATCAAGATTCTTGCCCAGCACTGGCATCTGTATGGAAAATTATATGCATTAGAACCAAAATAGATTTGGATTTTGCTTCTGCTTCATCTTATTCCAAGCATTAAGGATCACTTTCTAAATTGAGAAAAAAAATTGTGTCCCATTTGTGCAAAAATTATTTAAATTTTACAGTGAGAAGAATAAAAGGATGAGAGAGACTGACTCATCACTATCACCAGACCTTCTGCCTTCTATACTAATATGCTGTTTTGTTTTACATTTTTATTGCTCTATATTTGGCACAGATTAGTTTTATTTTTTATTAGAACTGGATGCATTCTGAGTACTTAATAGATATTAGCCAGGGACTTACATAGTAGGAATTAAAAAAATGATTATTAAATAAATGAATAGAGAACTCATATTGTTACACAACCTTTAGAAGATTTATAATAGTAAGATTAACTGAAGGGAATTCCCTAGTGGTCCAGTGGTCAGGCCCTGACACTTTCACTGTGGGGTTGCAGTTCAGTCCCTGGTCAGGGAACAAATATCCTGCAAGTCAAGCTATGCAGCAAAAAAAAAAAAAAAAAAAAAAAAAGTTAACTGGAAGATTTATTCACATGGTTTTGTGAGCTTTTGTTGTCATTTAGTCACTCAGCTGTGTCTGACTCTTTGTGACCCCATGGACTGTAGCCTGCTGGGTTTCTCTGTCNGGAGAAGGAAATGGCAACCCACTCCAGTGTTCTTGCCTGCAGAATCCCAAGGACTGCGCAGCCTGGTGGGCTGCCATCTTTGGGTTGCAGAGTCGGACACGGCTGAAGCGACTTAGCAGCAGCAGCAGCAGCTTCACTTTATGAAGCAGCTGTTCTTCTGACTGTTCACTTAAAACTTGCAAGTTTATTTTATTTTAATATGTAGAATATAGTTAAATAAAATTTTATTAAAATTTAAAGGATAGTAAAGAANGGTTGCAGAGTCGGACACGGCTGAAGCGACTTAGCAGCAGCAGCAGCAGCTTCACTTTATGAAGCAGCTGTTCTTCTGACTGTTCACTTAAAACTTGCAAGTTTATTTTATTTTAATATGTAGAATATAGTTAAATAAAATTTTATTAAAATTTAAAGGATAGTAAAGAAAACAAGATTAATAATCAATTCAGTCGCTCAGTACTATCTGACTCTTTGAGAGGCGGTGGACTGCAGCACGCCAGGCTTCCCTGTCCATTACCAATTTCCGAGCTTGCTCAAACTCATGTCCATCAGTAATGCCATCCAACCATCTCATCCTCTGTCGTCCCTTTCTCCTCCTGCCTTCCGACTTTCCCAGCATCAGGGTCTTTTCCAGTGAGTCAGTTCTTTGCATCAGGTGGCCAAAGCATTGGTGTTTCAGCTTCAGTATCAGTTTTCCAGTAAATATTTAGGACTGATCTCCTTTAGGATGGACTGGTTGGATCTCCTTGCAGTCCAAGGGACTCTCAAGAGTCTTCTTCAACACCATAGTTCAAAAGCATCAGTTCCTTGGCGCTCAACTTTCTTTATATTCTGACTCTCACATCCACACATGACTACTGGAAAAACCATAGCTTCGACTAGACAGACCTTTGTTGGCAAAGTAATGTCTCCGCTTTTTAATATGTTGTCTAGGTTAGTCATAGCTTTTCTTCCAAGGAGCAAGCGTCTTTTACTTTCATAGTAGGCCAAAACAATTTCCCATGTTCAAAATATGGGAAAAATAGATTCTAGGGAAAAAAATTAACACAAAGTTTTTGTGCACACTTAAATGTTTCTATCCTTGAAGAAATATAGAATATATATTTGGAATAAACATTTTTCCCCCAACATATGCAAGTGACATTTATTTGAATAAGGAAATACCTTATTCTAATGGAGTTTATTTATTAGAATTTTGATGCTACCAGGTAACATGTGTCATTCAAAAAAAAGGATATTTAATATATAATAATTATTATTTTTGTCTGTGAAGTGAAGTCACTCGGTCGTGTCTGACTCTTTGTGACCCCCATGGACTGTAACCTACCTGGGCTTCTCCATCCATGGGATTCTCCAGGCAAGAATACTGGAGTGGATTGCCATTTCCTTCTCCAATTTTTGTCCGTAGTACTAATCTAAAAAAGAATAAAAGTGTTGATGTATTATAGCTGGGTCATAATTAATTAGCTGTTTTAATTTTTATAAATTCTCCAAAAAATTTTCTTAGGTTGAAATGGCTATTTATTCATTTCACATAAGTTCACAGTTGTTTTCACTTTTATTTTTCTGATAGTATTTAAATCTAAATATTAAGGAGAGAGCCTAATGCAAGTTATCAGAGCTAAAAATAGTTAAATGTGTTAGGAACTACCTTAAATAATATGTATTGTAAAAAAACTCTAAAAGTATATACACTTTTATAATTTATTTCAACTTGAAATATGTTCTGGTTATATGATGTTTCATTTTTAGTCATTCTTATCTATAATCTTTAAATTCTCAGGAATGTCACAAGGAAGCAGATGCTGATGTGTGTAGACTGATCCAGTGACTTGTGTGCTGCATAGGTGTCCTATCTCTATCCTAGCATTTGAAGGAAATCCCAAAGTTGAATAATCAAGTGACTAGAAAATTTCCAAAAAAAGAATTTCTCTTCTAACTAGGAGAGTGCTTCTCAAAGTAAGTCCTGGGAAACATTTATACTGAGAGAAGTTCATTAGAGCTTTAAGAAGAGAAAAATGATTTTGTGCCAAAAATAAATTTGGGAAGTATTGGGTAAATGATCTTTTCTTTCTACAAATAATTTATATACATGGAAAATTACATCTAACAAATGTTGGATACACTTTATATTCAAGTGTGATATGAAGTATTTACCACTTGTAAGCTGGACCATGAAGAATTCTCAGTAAAATCCAAGTGTTCTTTTTCTGACAAATTTTATTACATTAGAATTAAATATCTATATTTATTTAGATATTTAATTAAATTATATAATTTAATTATACAAAACTCCCATTTATTTCAAAATTAAGCTACACATTTCAAAAAATTCCAGAGCCCAAACAATAAATACAAGGGATATCAGAAATTATTTCAGAATGAGAACAATGAAAACACTTTAATATTTGTGAGATGGAGCTAGGGCAGATATTATAAGGATATTTATAGCTTTTAATGTTTACATAACAAAAGGAGAAGTAAAAATATAAGAACAGAAAACAATGAAACATAGAAATGACAATATAGCAAAGCCACAATCCACATACAAAGATTAAAATTAATAAATGCCTATCAAGACAAATCAGGAACAGAAAAAAGAGATAGCCAATTACTGATAACAGGTTTTAAAGAGCTGGTATCACTACCATCTTTATACAAGACAGTATAAAGATAATAAGAAAATATTAATATTTTATATAGTACTTGAACAGCTTGGATAAAATGGGAGAATTCCTTAAAAAGCAAAACTTATGAAAAGTGATTAAAATAGAAAGAATATTTTAATAGTTGTCTATACAATAATATTTTTAGTTAATTATTAAAAAGTTGCACAGAAACAAAACCTCCAGTCTAGAATGTTTTTACTGGCAGAATATATAACATTTAAGGAGCAAATAATGCCAAAGTTAGACAAAATAACTTTTTTTAAATGCAGGAGATAGAATATTACCAAATTGTTTCATAAAGTGAGCATAACTCTGAAATTAAAACCTCACAAATATATTGCAAGAAAAAAAATTATAGAAAAATGCCTTAAAATCTTATAAACAAATAGTCTTAAAATTATTAGCAATTCATATAAAAGAATAATAAATTATGACTGTGGGTGACAGAATAATGTTAATGTCTTCGCAAAGATCAGTTCAGTCGCTCAGTCGTGTCCAACTCTTTGTGACCCCATGAACTGCAGCACACCAGGCCTCCCTGTCCATCACCAACTCCCAGAGTTCACTCAAACTCGTGCCCATCGAGGCAGTGATGCTATCCAGCCATCTCATCCTCTGTTGTCCCCTTCTTCTCCTGCCCGCAATCCCTCCCAGCATCAGGGTCTTTTCCAATGAGTCAACCCTTCACATGAGGTGGCCAGAGTATTAGAGTTTCAGCTTCAGCATCAGTCCTTCTAATGAACACCCAGAACTGATCTCCTTTACGATGGACTGGTTGGATCTCCTTGCAGTCCAAAGGACTCTCTAGAGTCTTCTCCAACACCACAGTTCAAAAGAATCAATTCTTCGGCGCTCAGCTTTCTTCATAGTCCAACTCGACCACTGGAAAATCCATACACTACCACTGGAAAAACCATAGCCTTGACTAGATGGATCTTTGTTGGCAAAGTAATGTCTCTGCTTTTGAATGTGCTATCTAGGTAGGTCATAACTTTTCTTCCAAAGAGTAAGCGTCTTTTAACTTCATGGCTGCAGTCACCATTTGCAGTGATTTGGGAGCCCCCCCCCCAAAAAA
>SJYW01010961.1:191886-232552 GCA_006410735.1 Raphicerus campestris
GTACTCCTTTTCCTATTTGGAACCAGTCTGTTGTTCCATGTCCCGTTCTAACTGTTGCTTCCTGACCCGCATATAGGTTTCTCAAGAGGCAGGTCAGGTGGTCTGGTATTCCCATCTCTTTCAGAATTTTCCACAGTTGATTGTGATCCACACAGTCAAAGGCTTTGGCATAGTCAATAAAGCAGAAATAGATGTTTTTCTGGAACTCTCTTGCTTTTTCGATGATCTAGCAGATATTGGCAATTTGATCTTTGGTTCCTCTGCCTTTTCTAAAACCAGCTTGAACATCTGGAAGTTCAGGGTTCACATATTACTTAAGCCTGGCTTGGAGAATTTTGAGCATTACTAGCATGTGAGATGAGTGCAATTGTGGGTAGTTTGAGCATTCTTTGCCATTGCCTTTTTTTGNTCAGGGTTCACATATTACTGAAGCCTGGCTTGGAGAATTTTGAGCATTACTAGCATGTGAGATGAGTGCAATTGTGGGTAGTTTGAGCATTCTTTGCCGTTGCCTTTTTTGGGGATTGGAATGAAAACCGACCTTTTCCAGTCCTGTGGCCACTGCTGAGTTTTCTAAATTTGCTCTACACTGGTAATTCCTGTAATACAGAGTCAGGTTGGGGAGTTCCCTGGTGGCTCAGGCAGTAAAGAATTTGTCTGCAATGCAGGAAACCTGGATTTGACCCCTGGATAGGGAAGATCCCCTGGAGAAGGGAATGGCTACCCACTCCAGTGTTCTTGTCTGGAGAATCTCAAGGACGAGGAGCCTGGTGGGCTACTGTCCATAGGGTCACAAAGAGTTGGACACAGCAGAGCAATAAAGCATGGACGCAGGGTTAAGTTTATATGGCAAACAGAAATTTAGGTAGTGACTATTTGCTAATCTGATAACCTTAAAACAAGGAGATTATGTTGATTACCTGCCTGAGTTCTACTCTCAACTCCTTGCCAATATATGCAGTGTCAGACATCATATATTAACAAACTACTCTTGAACTTTGATGAACTGATTTTATTTCTGTAAGCATAACCTCATGAATTAATAGAAACGTGAGAAGGTAAAAAATAGAATAACAAATCATTGTAATACATGTCGACTTTAAAAGTGCACAACATGAGAGTTGTGAGTTACATCTTTTGTGGGGGGCAAAATGAGGACTATAGCTCTGGAGACAGCATTTCAGATGGCTCTGAGAAAATGCTGCGAAGAGGCAGGGGAGAAGGTCAGTATATATGTAACTCTGGTGAAAGGGGAGTACATGCAATCAAACACATCTTTTTTGCATAGGTTTACTGCTAACCACAAGGAGCAGTCATCACCATGAACGATGTTAATGCTTTTATAGATTGAGGAGATACAAGAACGGGCTCAGAAAATTGGCTCCTGAAAATATCTAATTATCTGAAGACCTATCTTGCAAATTTTTCCCAGAGCACAGAATTCCTCAGTTCTTCTCTTCCCCCTGAACTCCTTTCAGGGAGTTTTGAAAATTAGCAGCTGAAGCAGTACATGATTTAATCCTAAGGATATATAATATTAGATAATGTCTAACCTATTGTAAGGATGCCCCATATTTACTTACGTTTTCTTCATTAATTTTCTTTTAAGATCTTATATATGTCAACTACAGATTGGTATGTGCCATTGGCATTGCCAGCTACCTCTACAAGGATTAAATCATGTGCTGCTTCAGCTGCTGATTTTATATCCTACCAAGAAGGTTATAATAAATATCAAAATGTTTGTGGTATAAAATTAAATGATAAGGTGAATATGTATAATGATGACAACAAATCAAATGAACATAAAGCATATCACAAAGGAACATTTCAAGAGTTTATGAAAAACAGAATTTATTCCTTTGCCAATGGAGCTCTGAGCCATTTTAAATATCTGTACTAGTTTATATAATCTTCCTATTTTCTTTAAACAGATATAGTAATTTTAAGATTAAAGTAATTAATTTAGGAAAATATTTTTTTGAAATGAAGAAACCAAAGGCTAAAATTGGGATTCCTTCTGCTGAATATGAATAAACATAGATACAATAAAATAGGGCAGAAGAGAATTTTGAGGTGTCCTAAATTTCATCTCTTATTTTAAAATGGGACAATGAAACAAGTATTTTGACTTGCCCTGAATTTCATCTTTATTTCTGCTAAGTCAGCTTTTACAAGGCAGAAGGTGAAATTTTTGACATATACTTCTGATTAGCACTTATAAAGTTACTGCCCACCAAAGTATCTTGAAAGGAGCTCTTAGAGAGTTATTTTCCCCTCTCAAACTATAAATATGTAGAGAATTTTCTGGGAATGTGGCAGGGAAAATTTGGGACACTGGGATGGATGGAGAGAAGCATTACAAAGGGTTCTCAGATTTTTGCCATCAGCTTTATCTTTGGCAACAGAATGAAAAGAAGGAAGAAAAGAATGAAACAAAAATATAACTCTCTCTCCTTTCTTTTTAACAAAAAGACTTGCTTTCAAAACTTTCTTTGAACAAAATCAATCTAGGCCTTCCATTTTCATGTTTACTAGTAAGTCAAATTTTAATTTAAATAAAATATATATGTATACTTATTTTCAACAGATTTTTTTCATGCAGATTTCATTGATTAAAATAACTGATAGCAAATAAGATCAACCTAAAGAATCATAACAAGCTCATGTAAATATTTTTAATCTAATAGATAACTTTATTCTGCATAATTGGAAAAGGATAGTCATCAAAGATTCATTTAAATTGATCAAGTTTGATATGGATAACTGAAAAACTTTGAAATACAAATCAGAGTCATTCTACTAAACAGACACTAACAGGCTCATTGTTTCAAAGAAATGAAACACTACTCTATTTTCGGTAAATTAAAACTTTAGTTAATTTAAAAAATGAACAAAATCCACATTACTGATATTTTTACCATGTGTTTTACTATGCTTCTAAGAATATAGCATATGTAATCTCATACAGACCTTACCATGACTTTTTAAGGTAGAAACTCACCTTGTGAAAGATGGAACAGAGGTTTGAAATAAATGAACATAGTAAGTGGCAAGGTGTATCATAGCCCTCAAATCTATTGTGCATAGAAAAAAACTGGTTTATTATATATAGAAAAATTTCTGAAATAATTGTAGCTAAATGACTATTTTAGAAATGTATGTATTGAGGTTTTTTTTTTTTTTTTTAAATTCTCTGTTCAAAAACTTGGCCACTTACATGTAACAGTATCTATGTTAGAAAAGTAGGTTTGGTTTAAGAAGCAAGCTAAAGAAATGAATCTCTTAAGCATTAGCCTTTTGGCACAACTATTTCTATTTTCTCAAGTAATATCTGATAAGATACCTTACTCATTCAGTTGGTCACTAGAAAGATACGATAGTAATATAGCTCAAAAAACCCACCTTGCACATACAGGATAAAGAAATCATGTATTTTTCCTTTTTCCTTTATAATTGATACACATATATTACTAGAATTAAGAGCATTTTATGAAGTATTTCGTTTCTCAGTAATGTTTATTTAATACATTAAGAAAGAAAATGTTAAATCTTCCATTTTAAGGAGAACAATACTCTATCATCTACAAGAGTCTGAGAAAATGATTAAATATATAAATTCTTTACTGGATTGTAGATCCAAATAAGAAAGATTATTCATCATCATCATATTTTCATATAACACAATGCTTGAACATTATTAGGCCCTTAATAAATTTGAATAAGTGGACAGCTTGGTGTTCATGTCAAAGTTACTTCTTGCAGTGTGGAGTAAGTGCTAAGGATTGAAATTTTCCTTTTAACATAAAACTGTCATGTTCCTGTGATGTCTAGTCTTTGGATTTATTTCTGAACACTGCAGCCAACTTTAAATTTGCATCAAGCAGGGTCAGACAAAAATATTAGCCTCTTCTATCAAAAAGNTGAATAAGTGGACAGCTTGGTGTTCATGTCAAAGTTACTTCTTGCAGTGTGGAGTAAGTGCTAAGGATTGAAATTTTCCTCTTAACATAAAACTGTCATGTTCCTGTGATGTCTAGTCTTTGGGTTTACTTCTGAACACTGCAGCCAACTTTAAATTTGCATCAAGCAGGTTCAGACAAAAATATTAGCCTCTTCTATCAAAAAGTATTGGTGACTAGGGCTTCCCTGGTGGCTCGGAGGGTGAAGAATCTGCCTACAATGCAAAAGATGCGAATTCAATCCCTGGGTCAGGAAAATTCCCTGGAAAAGAGAATGGCTACCTGCTCCAGTATCCTTGCCTGAAATTCCATGGACAGGGGAGCCTGGCGAAGTACAGTCCATGGAGTTGCAAAGAGTCAGACAAAACTGAGTGACTAACACTTTTGCTTTATCGTAACAGAAATGACTGAATTGATAGAGGTGGTGTCAAAGATCAATTACTATTGAATGAAGATAGCTGGACAATTACTTCACAAAAAACCATTTATTTTCTTATAATACAATTTAAAAATATAAATTTCTCTATATCAATCACTTTTCCGAACAACTTTCTAGCCTAATTTACAGACAGGTGATGGATAATGGGGTTATTCGCTTGTATTNAAATGACTGAATTGATAGAGGTGGTGTCAAAGATCAATTACTATTGAATGAAGATAGCTGGACAATTACTTCACAAAAAAACATTTATTTTCTTATAATACAATTTAAAAATATAAATTTCTCTATATCAATCACTTTTCCAAACAACTTTCTAGCCTAATTTACAGACAAGTGATGGATAATGGGGTTATTCGCTTGTATTAGCAGAATATGCAAACTTTGCTCCAAGATGCCTAAGATAGTAGAAAGTAAATTTGCAAAAAATTTTCTTCTAATTATTTTTGTCAAAATCTGTCTTCTACTTATGAACTATATCTTGAAAGTGAAAGTGTTGGTTGCTCAGGCATCTCCCACTCTTTGCAACCTCATGGACTATAGTCCACCAGGCACCTCTCTCCTTGGAATTCTTCAGGCAAAAATGCTGGAGTGAGTTGCCATTTCCTTTTCCAGAGCATCTTCCAGACCCAGGAATCAAACATAGGTTTTCCGTATTGCAGGCATAGTCTTTATCATCTGAGCCAGTCACTCAAAGGTATTTAAATCAGTTTCTACTTTTTAAGAATTCAAACCTTCATATACTGCTGGTGGAAGTGGAAGATGGCACTGCCCCTTTGGAGAACTGTTTGGCGGTTTCTTGGAAAGTGAAACACAGAGTTTCATATGACCCAAAAGTTCCACTCCAAGGTTTATAAGAGAAATAAAACATGCTCACACTGTGGGACAAACCAAACAAACAGAAAAAAAGAAATTATTTTAAATTTAAAAAGCAAGACCCTTCCATCCAAAAGACCCCATTTGATTTGAAGAATTCTCTCATGTATTTGCCCAGACATTTGCATCAAGAGCAGTACTGTGGAGGCTTCGTCCTGTTTGACATAGTTACTTGCCCATCTTCCCTTAATGATGGTCATAAAAATCTATGAATCAGAGCAAATGGTCTATGTCCCTCCCCGCCCCAGTCCTTATAGCACTTGTTAGGGACCCATTGATTACTGTGGGAACATTTGCTAAGGATCTGTGGCTTGGGTTTTCAGAAAAAAACTTCTCGAAGGAATTTTATTTCTCTTTGTTTTCCCAGTTAAATTGGTATTAAAAAATGCTTCAGACATGATCTCGCCTTTGAAATAGAATTCTCTGAAGTTGTGTTTAATATGTCAATATGTGGCTTTTAGAAGCTTTCAGACCCTGTGTCTTTAAACATCCTTTGTTTATCTTTGCAGGTACTGGCCTTGTAATATTGAAAGGAAGGTAGGTCTGTACTTTTGTAATGGAAATGCACGCCCAAGCTTATTCATTAAGGACGATAGATTAAGTACACAGAGGACATAAGTGCCTCTGACAGCGTTCTTGTTCAGATGCCAGCTAGGAATTTGGTACTCATTTGTGTTGTGATTCATTGGCCATAGGGGTCTATCACACACAGAGATGATGAAACATTAGAGCCAAGAGGAGCTGTAGAGGGGTGGAAATTTGCACATCAGTACTTAGCAAAGTAAATGCATCTTCTTTCCTTTTCATAACAACCTCTTTTACTTTATTTTTGTGCCTCCATTCCTGCTGTGTTGTTGGGGGTAGAAAAGGAGATTTTAACTTGCTAATTGAAAGTACTCTGGGTATTTCTGATTGTAAAATGTGTTTTTTTCAAGCAACTCACTTTCTTATGTCTGTGTGTGTTAGTCGCTCAGGTGTATCCAACTCTTTGTGACCCCATGGACTGTAGCCCACCAGGCTCTTCTGTCCATGGAATTCTCCAGGCAGGAATACTGGAGTGGGTTGCCATTCCCTTCTCCAAGGGATCTTCCTGACCCAGGGATAGAACCTGGGTCTCCTGCATTGCAGGCAGATTCTTTGCTATATGAGCCACTTTCTTATGGGTAAATGCTAAGATCTTCAATTTTCTTCTCTTTTCTCATTCTCCATCTGAAGATATCTGAGTGTGTAAAGATGGAGAGCATCAGTGGTGTTTAAAAGGGCATTTGGAGGCAATGCAGATATTAAACTGGGACATAAATAGATAGGCTGACTCTGTGGATGACTTGGCTGGGACAGTCCCTGTTAATGCCTCTTGTCCTAGTGTAATTATTAATAGTGAGCCTTTCACTCCCAAAATGTTTCTGTTTAGACCATATACACAAAGATACCAGAAGAAGCCAGTTATAGAGATAACCTTCTGTGTGTGTCAGAGCAACCACTTTGTGTCAAGTCTTATATTCTGAAATGTAATACATTTATTAATATTTCATTTAGTTTATTCATTAGTTCAACCGATATCTGAGCATTGTTTTACATGCAAGCCACTCTTCTGGGCTCTAGGAGATTTGGCACTGAACCAAACCTCCAATCTCTGTCATGAAAACCTATGTATCAGTGTCACTGGTTCATGGTTCACAATTGTTGACTAAAATAAATTGATGTCAACTACAAATTGGCACTTGACAAGAGCATTGCCAATGACTGAACAACGAGGGCATTTGCCATCTGTCTCGGTGGAGATTGAACCCTGTGCTGCTGCAGCCGTTGACCTTCAATATCCACCTTCCCCTCCCCCCGAGGGAGTTCAGGGTGGAGTGAGGCACTCTGTGGAATCTGGTGGGACAGATCTTTAGATAGTTGGAAATTTTCATTATCAGATTTTATGATCCCAATCTTTTCATCTCCTCATATCTAGAAAAACATAAATCCCTTCATGATGACATGAGATCCTCACGACTAGCAGAGAACCTCTTGTAAAGCAAGCGTTTGATTGCGTTGAACTCCCCCTTCATTGAAATCTTATATATTGACCTTCCCCTACTGCCTGTTTCAGCAGTCTCCCAGAGATATCTGAGGTGCTGCCTCCTGGGCTGCTGTCCTCATTTTGGCCCCAGTAAAACTTAACTCACAACTCTCACATTGTGCACCTTTTTTAGTCAACATGAACAACATGGGACAGTGTGAGTTAAGTTTTATTGGGGGCAAAATGAGAACTGTAGCCCTGGAAACAGCATTTCGGGTAGCTCCAAGGAACTGCTCCAGAGGTAGGAGCATACTGAGGTCAGTATGCATGTGATTTTAGTGAAGGAGGCCATGTGTCGTCAAGCACACATTTTGGCAGCGGTTTGCTGCTAGTTGTGGGGAATGGATGTCACTGTTAATGAGTTTTAGTGCTTTTCTGGATTATGAAAAGATAAAAAAAAAATCAGGCTCCAAAAATCTTCTCCTGAAAATATCTGTCTGAAGCCCTGTTCTGCCAAGTTTTTTCCAGAGCACAGACTGCCTCATTTCTGATCTTTACCCTGAACTCCTTGCAGGGTGTGTTAAGTCAGTGGCTACAGTGGCTAGTGACTTAATCCTTGTAGAGGCGGATGGCAAGTGCCAATTTTAGTTGGTGCATTAAATGATTTAATTTATTTTACAGATGATGAAACAAGACCTCCAAAAAAAGTGAGTTATCCAAAAAGTCAAGTAATAGGTTACTGAGAAATCCTTAATCAAAATCCCAGTTGCACAAAGACACCTTAATTATCTGTAACAGGGGTGAGCAAACTGCTGTCCATGAGCCAAATCTGCTCACTGCCTGCTTTTGTCAATAAAGTTTTGTTGGAACATGGCCAAACCCATTCATTTCTATATTGTCTACGGCTGCTTTTGCCATACAATAGCAGAGTTGGGTAGTTGAAGCAGACACCATATGGCATGCAAAGCCCAAAATATTTACCATCCAGGTCGTTACAGAAAACATTTGCCAACCTCTGTTCCATTCCTATACCTGACAATCTCATTCAAGAAGGAAAAACCTGACAGTGTAGGCTTAGCCATTTACCACCTGTGTCGCCTAGAACAAGTCAATTAACCTCTCTGAGATTTAATTCCCTTAGCCGTAAAATGAGGATAATAATTACTGCATTGTTAGCAGTGAAGATTAAATTAGCTAATGTATGTTAAACACAGAGCTAGTAAAAAAAGAGAAAGTAGTTATTAACATTTCTAGCTGGATAGCTGCTTCGTGAGCTCTCTTCTGTGAAGGGTGAAGGTACAGGATGAAATTTCTGCTATTTCTGTGCCCTAACAACCAATGATTTCCTGGGAGTTTTTGCACATAATTTTCTAATGTGAGGGATACCTACAGCACTCAGGAGTAAACAATGAGTCTGGGCTTTAGTACCATCTCAGCTCAGCAGGAAACATCTTTTCTTATAAATTTGTGGATCACTGCTATGAGACTTCCACATTGTGGACTGACTTAATGAGAAAAGAGGAATGAGGAGCAATTACATTTCCATTAAGTGGACAACATTACCCTTGATAAGGCTGCTGGAACTGAAGCATCCTCCTCTCCCTCAGGTGTAGTCTTAGAAGAACAGAACTGATTGATTCATTAAATATGTGTTTGTTTTTGCCTCTGAAATCTGCTATCTCAAAAGATTATTCCAGGGTCACTAAAGGACTAAATTCCAACTTACAGTGGAATTGGTAAGTCTGCACAGAGGCTGTGAGAAGTTTCAAGAGAGGTTGGCTCTTGGTACCCATGAAATACCAGCAGATTCCAAAAAGGTGTCTGGAAATTCCCAGTGGGATCCATAGGTCATTTGTAATATGGGAACTGAAAGAAGCAAAGCTATAGACTGCTACAATTTGGTGTGATTCCACCTTGGAAAAAATAAACAATCATATCATCACAGTAATCAAATTAGCTAATACTTATCTAACACTTTCTATGTACCAATGTCTATGCTATGCTAAGGATTTTATTAACTTTATCTCATTTAGTACTCTCAACCATCTTAAGATACAGGCATTTTTATATCACCCATCATGAAACTGAATCAGGAAAGGTTAACTAGTTTGTATTGGATTGCCCAGCTGCTGAACTAGACACACACCACATCTTCCTGTTTACAGAGAACAGTCTTTGTCCATATTTGCACCTCATCTGCAGAGCTGTAGTCATGCCTATTTAAGGTTCCTTCTCTGACAGTACTAAGTTTTTTACTTCATCCAGAAATCTACTGACCTTATACCTAATGATTCTCTCAACCACATAAACTAAGAGAATATGGCTTTACTCAGGATTTCAAAGAATGAAACAAAAAAACCAGAAACCAAAACCCACTTTCTGTTGAGGTCATCTTCTCTGGTTCATTCTTTTTATTCTTTCTGTTAATCTTCTGTGCTAATATAACATTTTTTTCCCAAGCCTGTTAGTTACCTGCATAAAATTCCTCAGGCTGTTAGTAGACTATGAATAACAGCAAATATTTATTGTACAATAACCCTGTTTTAGGCATGTGGCAAAAGTCTGCCATATAGTATCTCATTTAAGCNTGCCTCATTTCTGATCTTTACCCTGAACTCCTTGCAGGGTGTGTTAAGTCAGTG
The DNA here is from genome assembly GCA_006410735.1 of Raphicerus campestris. Taxonomy (NCBI): domain Eukaryota; kingdom Metazoa; phylum Chordata; class Mammalia; order Artiodactyla; family Bovidae; genus Raphicerus; species Raphicerus campestris. The sequence goes on from SJYW01010961.1 coordinate 201,811, forward strand.
GCTACAGTGGCTAGTGACTTAATCCTTGTAGAGGCGGATGGCAAGTGCCAATTTTAGTTGGTGCATTAAATGATTTAATTTATTTTACAGATGATGAAACAAGACCTCCAAAAAAAGTGAGTTATCCAAAAAGTCAAGTAATAGGTTACTGAGAAATCCTTAATCAAAATCCCAGTTGCACAAAGACACCTTAATTATCTGTAACAGGGGTGAGCAAACTGCTGTCCATGAGCCAAATCTGCTCACTGCCTGCTTTTGTCAATAAAGTTTTGTTGGAACATGGCCAAACCCATTCATTTCTATATTGTCTACGGCTGCTTTTGCCATACAATAGCAGAGTTGGGTAGTTGAAGCAGACACCATATGGCATGCAAAGCCCAAAATATTTACCATCCAGGTCGTTACAGAAAACATTTGCCAACCTCTGTTCCATTCCTATACCTGACAATCTCATTCAAGAAGGAAAAACCTGACAGTGTAGGCTTAGCCATTTACCACCTGTGTCGCCTAGAACAAGTCAATTAACCTCTCTGAGATTTAATTCCCTTAGCCGTAAAATGAGGATAATAATTACTGCATTGTTAGCAGTGAAGATTAAATTAGCTAATGTATGTTAAACACAGAGCTAGTAAAAAAAGAGAAAGTAGTTATTAACATTTCTAGCTGGATAGCTGCTTCGTGAGCTCTCTTCTGTGAAGGGTGAAGGTACAGGATGAAATTTCTGCTATTTCTGTGCCCTAACAACCAATGATTTCCTGGGAGTTTTTGCACATAATTTTCTAATGTGAGGGATACCTACAGCACTCAGGAGTAAACAATGAGTCTGGGCTTTAGTACCATCTCAGCTCAGCAGGAAACATCTTTTCTTATAAATTTGTGGATCACTGCTATGAGACTTCCACATTGTGGACTGACTTAATGAGAAAAGAGGAATGAGGAGCAATTACATTTCCGTTAAGTGGACAACATTACCCTTGATAAGGCTGCTGGAACTGAAGCATCCTCCTCTCCCTCAGGTGTAGTCTTAGAAGAACAGAACTGATTGATTCATTAAATATGTGTTTGTTTTTGCCTCTGAAATCTGCTATCTCAAAAGATTATTCCAGGGTCACTAAAGGACTAAATTCCAACTTACAGTGGAATTGGTAAGTCTGCACAGAGGCTGTGAGAAGTTTCAAGAGAGGTTGGCTCTTGGTACCCATGAAATACCAGCAGATTCCAAAAAGGTGTCTGGAAATTCCCAGTGGGATCCATAGGTCATTTGTAATATGGGAACTGAAAGAAGCAAAGCTATAGACTGCTACAATTTGGTGTGATTCCACCTTGGAAAAAATAAACAATCATATCATCACAGTAATCAAATTAGCTAATACTTATCTAACACTTTCTATGTACCAATGTCTATGCTATGCTAAGGATTTTATTAACTTTATCTCATTTAGTACTCTCAACCATCTTAAGATACAGGCATTTTTATATCACCCATCATGAAATTGAATCAGGAAAGGTTAACTAGTTTGTATTGGATTGCCCAGCTGCTGAACTAGACACACACCACATCTTCCTGTTTACAGAGAACAGTCTTTGTCCATATTTGCACCTCATCTGCAGAGCTGTAGTCATGCCTATTTAAGGTTCCTTCTCTGACAGTACTAAGTTTTTTACTTCATCCAGAAATCTACTGACCTTATACCTAATGATTCTCTCAACCACATAAACTAAGAGAATATGGCTTTACTCAGGATTTCAAAGAATGAAACAAAAAAACCAGAAACCAAAACCCACTTTCTGTTGAGGTCATCTTCTCTGGTTCATTCTTTTTATTCTTTCTGTTAATCTTCTGTGCTAATATAACATTTTTTTCCCAAGCCTGTTAGTTACCTGCATAAAATTCCTCAGGCTGTTAGTAGACTATGAATAACAGCAAATATTTATTGTACAATAACCCTGTTTTAGGCATGTGGCAAAAGTCTGCCATACAGTATCTCATTTAAGCTTTATAGCAATCTTGTCAGATATTATCATTTCCATTTTACACTGAAAGAAATATTCAGAGAGATTAATTTGATCAAATTCATGTCACTCCTAAAAATGGATCTAGTATTCATACCAAAAACTATGTAATTCCAGAAGTTGTATGCTTTTAAACGTTTCTCTCTAGTTCACTTTAAGAGCCTATTTTTTCATTAATCATTTAAAGATAGACCATCATACACTAATATGCTCTGAAAACTGCTACTAATCACTTGTTTCTTTATCTCTGGTGTCCTTCCAGTTTTCTGTCTGCTGTTATTCTGAGTGTACTGTTATAGTTAGCTAGACTCTTCATCTCTGTGTATTATCCTGCCCAGGTGTAGTAAACTGGGCCTTTTGATTTAGTTCCCTCTGGAGGTGGAAATGCTAATTCCCACAGTAAATCTACATCTAAAACACATCCTTTATCATATTCAATGATATATTCAATATCATATTCATATTCTACATCCTTTATCATATTCAAATAAGTACTTCTGTGTAACACCACTTACTGTCCACCCATCTGCTATTAGACAATAGTTTTTCCTTTTAAATTTCCTGGTATTGAGTGACTCCTCGAGCAAATTCTCCCCAAAGCAGAGAAGCAATGAAAGACACTGAAACTTATTCCTCCATTACTGGAACAGAAAAGAACTATTTTAAAATAAAGAAAAGAAACAAACAGATCAAGGAGGTCAGAGTTTGTGTCACACCTTCATATAGACATAAGAATTGGAATTAAAAAGATCTGGGTTTGGATCCTGGCTCTCTTGCTTAGGGACCGTTTGATCTTGGAGAATCAGTCATCACTGAGAATCAGTTCCATCACTCAGCCTTGTCTGACTCTTTGCAACACCGTGGACTGCAGCACAGTTTTCCCTGTCCTTCACTATCCCCTGAAGTTTGGTCAATCTCAGTCCATTCAGTCAGTGATGCTATCCAACCATCCTATCTCTGGCGTCCCCTGCCCTCAGTCTTTCCCAGCATCGGGGTTTCTCTTCCAGTGAGCCAGCTCTCCACATCAGGTGGCCAGAGTACTGGAGCTTCAGCGGCAGTGCCACTCCTCTCAGTGAATATTCAGGGCTGATTTCCTTTCAGATTGACTGGTTTGATCTCCTTGCAGTACAAGGAACTCTCAAGAGTCTTCTCCAGCACCACAGTTTGAAAGCATCAATTCTTCAGAGCTCAACCTTCTTTATGGTCTGGCTCACATTCCATAAATGACTACTGGTAAAACCATAGCTCTAACTATACAGACCTTTGTTGACAAATAATGTCTCTTCTTTTTTATATGCTGTCTAGGTTGGTCATAACTTTCTTTCCAAAGAGTAAGCGTCTTTTGATTTCATGGATGCAATCACATCTGCAGTGATTTTGGAGCCCAGAAAAATAAAGTCAGCCACTGTTTCCACTGTTCCCCCATCTATTTCCCATGAAATGATGGGACCGGATGCCATGATCTTAGGTTCCTGAATGTTGAGCTTTAAGCCAATTTTTTAACTCTCCTCTTTCACTTTCATTAAGAGGCTTTTTAATTCTTCTTCACTTTCTTCCATAAGGATGGTATCATCTGCATATCTGAGGTTATTGATATTTTTCCCGGAAATCTTGATTCCAGCTTGTGCTTCCTCCAGCCCAACGTTTCTCATGATGTACTCTGCATGTAAGTTAAAGAAGCAGGGTGACAATATACAGCCTTGATGTACTCCCTTTCCTATTTGGAAACAGTCTGTTGTTCCATGTCCAGTTCTAACTGTTGCTTCTTGACCTGCGTACAGGTTTCTCAAGAGGCAGATCAGGTGGTCTGGTATTCCCATCTCTTTCAGAATTTTCCCCAGTTTGAGGTGATCCAAACAGTCAAAGGCTTTGGCATAGTCAATAAAACAGAAATAGATGTTTTTCAGTAAACCTCCTGCTTTCTGATCCAGTGGATGTTGGCAATTTGATATCTGATTCCTCTGCCTTATCTAAAACTAGCTTGAATATCTGGAAATTCATGGTTCATGTATCGCTGAAGCCTGGCTTGGAGAATTTTAAGCATTAATTAACTAGCGTGTGAGATGAGTGCAATTGTGTGGTAGTTGAAACATTCTCTGGCATTGCCTTTCTTTGGGATTGAAATGAAAACTGACCTTTTCCAATCCTGTGCCCACTGCTGACTTTTTAAAATTTGCTGGTATATTGAGTGTAGCACTTTCACAGCATCATCTTTCAGGATTTGAAATAGCTCAACCGGAATTTCATCACCTCCACTAGCTTTATTCATAGTGATGCTTCCTAAGGCCCTTTTGACTTCACATTCCAGGATGTTTGACTCTAGGTGAGTGATCACATTATTGCGAACCTATGGTGTGAACCTATGGTGAACCATATGTATCATGAACCATCGTGTAACCGTATGATCTGCAGCATATCATGCCTCTCTGTCCCTCATCATCTCCTGAAGTTTACCCAAGTTCATGTCTATTTTATCAGTGATGCCATCCAGCCATTGCATCCTCTGATGCACTCTTTGCCTTACCTCTTCACCTAAACCAACACAAAAGCTAAATGCTGTCCACCAATCAGTCTAAGAGGTCCTGAGGGATTCCATTCAACTTTTTATTTTTAGTCCCACTTGTTTTGAAGAAACTTCCCCAGGTAAGAATCCTCATAGACTCTTAAATCCAGAGTAGGCTGGAGAGCCAAGGAGGATTTCTGAGAATATAGTCATAAAGCTGGTCCGATAAAATCTCATTTTGTGAATTAATGTAAAAGTTAAATGCCAGAAGGTGTAATATAGTCATCACAGCTGGTTAAATATGTAACAAATTACCTTAATTATGGATTAGAATGCAAACTATCAGAAACTGCTAAAAAAAAAAAAAAGGAATATATGGTCTTAATATGAGCAGTCCAATCAATTGGGAGTTTGTGAAATGTTCCATGAGAGGAAGAGACTGCTAATAGAGAGTGGAAAATATAGTTTAAACCCTCATTGTGGTGTTCATGCAAAATGATGCCCTGATACTGACATTGCCTTAGATAGAATTGATCTCCGCTCACACATACCTCTAAGGCAATCTTTGTGGAGGCTGATTTCCCATCCTCAACACTTGGCTTTGCTATGCTCAATGCACTTCCAGGTAAGCTGCTTTCAAATCAGCTCAGAAAACAGCTGTTTTGAATGGTTTTGATTTCAAGTACTTCTTGACTTCATCCTTACTTACTCCATGTAGTTATAAAAATCAGGACAAGAGGGGCACGTTGACACTACCGAGACCAAAGCTTTTATGGGACAGTAAAGAAACAGAAGTTAATGTTAAGTGACACAAAGCTTGTCCAGGAAGAGAGTCTCGAAAAGCTGTGAATGTGTAATGAAAAATGTTAGCTACTATTTCTTGAACACCTATTATATTGCCAGCACAGGACTAGGTGTTACAAATACATTGTCTCATTTGGTTTGCACAGTGAGACCAAGAGTAGTTATTGCTACTTTGATTTATGAGAGGAGAGAATTTAAAGCTTGGAAAATTTTAAAGCATGGAGAATTGAAGTAACTTCCTCAAATAACAAGTAATTTATCTGTAATTTAACATGTATGCTTTACTTCCAAACACATCTTCTTTCAATTCTACAATTTGCTTCCCTTTTCACATTTATTTTGTAGAAAACAAACAAAAACCTAACTAAACAAAATCATGCCGTGAGAACAATAGTCTTAAGAAGTTCAGTATCAAAAACCACTGTAAATAAATAAATTGATCTCTTTTTCCTTATTAGCTAGTTATTGTGATAATAGCATGCAATTTTGATATAATAACTTGATAACCCAAAGGAAGGCAAATACTCATTAGGATTCTTGTATTGTTTTTCATTAAGAAGGAATAATAAAAGTGTTGAGAAAATTTAACCCTCACTTCGGCAACTTGATTGATGCTTTCTGGAAATGCAATTGACTGTATACCTTAGCAAGTTACTGGAAGTTTTACTCTATTATACAAGACACTGAGGGGGAAAAAAAAGAGTTGTACTGTTCCATATTTATTCAGCCATGATTAATATAGTGTTGAATAATAATTTTTAATTTCCATTTCTTGAATATATTTATTAATTTACCTCCTGCCAATATATGGCTCTGGTTGCCACTATTTAGAATTTATTTCTGTTCTTCCTAAGTATCATTTGCATAATGGAATGACGAGGTCCATTCACCAGCAGTTGGTTGTGGGATGTTGGACAGAGTGACTGGGTTGTAATTAGTGGCATCTGGCCTCTGGTTTCATTAGCATGCAAATAGAAATACCAGAGGCCAGGACAGCCTGGCGGTTTCACAACAGTCACTATAATGCATATCTGCTTTTATAAGCATATCAGTGGGATTGCTTTTTCTAAAAGAATAAAATATGTATGTCTGAATGAAGCTGATGGCCTATCTTTGCATCCTAGAATCTTAAAAAAAATATTTTTCATAAAAAGAGAAAACAGGACTATAATATGTCAATCTCAACTTTTCCTTTCCATTTTTAGGCTATTAAAAATGTAATCCAAGCTCTTGTTTCTGCCTGCTCTGCCTCCATTTCCCCAGTGAAATTGTTTCTCATCTCCTTATTTTCTTTATTTTCCCTAATTAAGCTACCCAGTCTCATCTTTATAAAACGTGGCACTTTTTTTTCTTTTCATGGCAACACATTACTCAAGAAATAACAAGGCTCTCTATTCTCTGTTTCACTGTGTTCAGACTCTTCTTCTTGGTCTTCATGGTTCTTTTATAATTTCGGGTCATTGGTGCTGCTGCTGATGGTTGGATTGTAATTGGAACAGACCCTGTTGGAAGCTTGATATGTACTAAGGATTGTTTTATTCTTCTTTGATCTTCTCAGCAGTTCAATAAATTGGAACTACTAAAGTCTTTATTTTCAGATTAAAAAGAAAAACAGAAACGAATAAAAATGAGATTCTGAAAGGTACTGTAGCTGGACTAAAGCTGTTCAGTAAGTGTTACACTCAAGATTTGAACCCAAGCCTGTCTGACTGTAGAATCCTGTTCTCTTAGCCACTTTTCTTTCCTTTAAAAAATGTATTTACTGATTTATTTGGCTGAGCCAGGTCTTAGTTGCAGCATGCAGGATCTTTTATCCTTGTGAAGTGTGGTATCTTTAGTTGCAGCGTGTGGGATCTAGTTTCCTGATCAGGGATTGAACCCCAGCCCCCTGCATTGGGAACACTGAATCTTAGCCACTGGACCTCCAGGGAAGGCCCTCTTAGACACTTTTCTCTACCACTTCCCACAACAGATGAGCATTTGGTCTGGAAAGCAATTTGGGCTCTAAAGATACTCCAAACTACTGAATTTTATCATTACAAAAACATTCTCAGTCTCACAATTTGAAAAATTTGCCAAAGACACAACGTTGGATATTTTATTTATGTGTAAATAGACATTTATTTGCATGTCAATATGATTTTACAAATCATCTTGTGGACTGAGATCACTTTTTCCCGAAGTGTGCAGTGTAGAATCTCTGTTTCATGGATTGTCTTATGTGTATTGTATGACAGTGGTGTTTCTTGGTCTATTAAGTTTGGAGATACTTGGGTTAAATTACATTAGCAAGTTTTCCCTAGAGCAGAATTTCTAAAAGCCTTTTAATATGTTAATGTGAATATACCTAACTTCAAGGGAGACTGAGAATACTGAGTATCTTTTCTTTATTTCTTTATTTACCTTGACTATATGAAATTCTATTTGCCAGCAAGGGAACAGTTGCAGAGGTTGCAGGTTAAGGACTAAAGAGTAAGCAATATCCTGTATTAAGTACGAGGCCCTGGACAATATATTAAAATGTAGCCCTGTATCCNGACTAAAGCTGTTCAGTAAGTGTTACACTCAAGATTTGAACCCAAGCCTGTCTGACTGTAGAATCCTGTTCTCTTAGCCACTTTTCTTTCCTTTAAAAAATGTATTTACTGATTTATTTGGCTGAGCCAGGTCTTAGTTGCAGCATGCAGGATCTTTTATCCTTGTGAAGTGTGGTATCTTTAGTTGCAGCGTGTGGGATCTAGTTTCCTGATCAGGGATTGAACCCCAGCCCCCTGCATTGGGAACACTGAATCTTAGCCACTGGACCTCCAGGGAAGGCCCTCTTAGACACTTTTCTCTACCACTTCCCACAACAGATGAGCATTTGGTCTGGAAAGCAATTTGGGCTCTAAAGATACTCCAAACTACTGAATTTTATCATTACAAAAACATTCTCAGTCTCACAATTTGAAAAATTTGCCAAAGACACAACGTTGGATATTTTATTTATGTGTAAATAGACATTTATTTGCATGTCAATATGATTTTACAAATCATCTTGTGGACTGAGATCACTTTTTCCCGAAGTGTGCAGTGTAGAATCTCTGTTTCATGGATTGTCTTATGTGTATTGTATGACAGTGGTGTTTCTTGGTCTATTAAGTTTGGAGATACTTGGGTTAAATTACATTAGCAAGTTTTCCCTAGAGCAGAATTTCTAAAAGCCTTTTAATATGTTAATGTGAATATACCTAACTTCAAGGGAGACTGAGAATACTGAGTATCTTTTCTTTATTTCTTTATTTACCTTGACTATATGAAATTCTATTTGCCAGCAAGGGAACAGTTGCAGAGGTTGCAGGTTAAGGACTAAAGAGTAAGCAATATCCTGTATTAAGTACGAGGCCCTGGACAATATATTAAAATGTAGCCCTGTATCCCTGTATTTCTCAAAGACCTTTGGAATCACTTACTGAATCATATATACTATTTACCCTTTGACTCATAGAAGTCTTGAAATGTATAGTATAGAATGAATACTCTATAAAGGTTTAATTTAAATATGAGCCAATTTCCAGGACTTTATATTGTGTTCTTTTCCTTATCTCCTACAAGTAACTTCAAAATACTAAAATTAGACTGACAAGGAGAAAAGTACCCACTACCGTCATCCTTAATAATCATCTGTAATCAGCAGTGAATTAATAGCAGTGGCCTCTCACTGTTGCTATCAATTACACACATTATTAATGGATTGACAAAAATCTGCCAAGGCATAGATTGTTAACAGGAATTGACACCTCAGTTATTGCTAGTGTCAGACATTAATTTTGGAGGGTGCAACCATGCCTCATTAAAATGCATGTTGTGATGGTTTATATTGTGGGAGAGAATACTCTTTCTGGAAAGTGGTTTGGAATGCAGTTGAAGGGAAGATACAAAGCAAATGTCTGAGGCAAGAGACACGGAGAGGAGATCATTCCCAAACAATGGTTATTGACGCATGCCAACAGCTGTCATACAGCAAATATTCTGGGCCATTTATCTGGACCCTCCTAAGCTGGTTAAATAAGATCTAGAACAATCTGAATATTGTAGCTATTTAAAAATTTTAAGTATTAAATCTTGGGGGAAAAAAAAAAACAACTAAGTTTTTCTTTCTCAGAGTAACCTTCTGGGAAAGTTGGAGATGAGAACACTGAGACTGAGTATTTTAAGTGACCCTAGTTAAGTTCATTGGTTGAAAAACAGCTGAGAGTTGACCACATCTTTCAGAAGTACAGATATTTTTCACTGTACTGTATTATTTCCCTAGAGCTCTTAAGGTTTGGGAGAAATTGATGGTAATACGGGGTGGCAGAAAGAATACTAATGGAACTTTTGAAATGGTGCATCATCAGGTCATGGTGCATCATCAGGTCATGGTGCATCATCGGGTCATCGTGCTCAGGTGCTCAGTTGTATCCGACATGGACTGTAGCCACCAGGCTCCTCTGTCCCTGAGATTTTCCAGGCAAGAATACTGGAGTGCATAGGAAAAGGCTAAAACACAGCTCCCTAGTGCACCCTGGAGGCGAAGTGCAAGTCTGCCTTCATCCAGCATAATGGAATAAATCCATTTCCCTCCCCAGGGAAGTCAATGATACTGGTTCCACTTTCCTTTATAGTTTTACATGCTATTCTGGTCTGTTAGATATATTATGATAACAGCCAGTATTGATAAAGACTTGCCTGTGGTGGTGGTTCTGACCAGCAATGGCTGGGTTCTTGCTCTAGTCTCAATGTGTACCATTATCAAATAGGATCTTCTTGGAGCTAGAGACTGCCCTGAATTTTGTACTGGGCTGAGTTCATAGATATGACAAGGTGAGAGCACAGCTTTCACCTGTGTGGATTTGGGAATGCCTCTGAGAAAATAAGGGCTTCCCTTATAGCTCAGTTGGTAAATCATCTACCTGCAATGCAGGAGACCCTGGTGCAGTTCCTGGGTCAGGAAGATCCCCTGGAGATGGCAACCCACTCCAGTATTCTTGCCTGGAGAATCCCATGGGCAGAGGAGCCTGGTGGGCTACAGTCCATGGGATGGCAAGAGTTGGACATGACTTAGCAAGTAAACCACCACCACCTGAGAAAATAAGTCTTTGTAAATATCTTAAAGGAAGTAATTTTTCATCCTCATTGAGTAATAAAATAAAAAAGCAAGGAAAGTAAAATATTTATTTCACATTGAAAAGATGAAAAGGAATCCCAATACTTGTTCTATATAGTAATATAAGCAGGCAGGGCCATGGAATACTCTTCCCACTCATCCAGTATTCATACTTTAATACAAAAAATTCCTGAGAGTCCCAGTTATTATTCTAGATTCTCATCTTTGACCTATTTAAATGCTTCTTTTTGAATATAATTCTTGGATGTTTTCAGCCTTTCATAATTTGTCTGCTTTTTCTACAAAATATTTATGTGGAATGTTGGATTTCTTGTTACTTGTTTTTCACCATTTGCAAATGTAAAATGTGTGTGCACAACACTGCTAGAATATATTATTTCAAGCACAGTGTTATATATGCATTACCTCCTTGATTCTTATACTCATCTGTGTTAGCCTGCCAGGGCTGCCAAAATGAAGTAAGTACCACAGGCTGGGTGATTTAAATGACATAAATTTATTTTCTCATAGTTCTGGAAGCTGAAAGTCAAAGATTGAGCCGTTAGTAGGTTTGGTTTATCCAGACCTTTCTCCTTGTTTTGCAGGTGGCCATCTTCTTGCTGTATCTTCAGATGGCCTTTTCTCTGTGCACATGCATCTCTGATGTTTCTTCCTCTTCTGACAAGGACACCAGTCATAGTGGATTAGTACCCTATCTTAGAGCCTCATTTAACCCTAATTACCTCTTTAAAGGTCGTACTTTCAGACTTCCCTGGCAATCCAGTGGCTAAGGCTCCAAGCTTCCAATGCAGGGGAGCCAAGTTCCATCCCTGGTCAAGAAACTAGATCCCACATACTGCAAATAAGAGTTCTCACGCCACAACTAAATCACAAAAGATTACACATGCTGAAACTAAGACCAGGCACAGCTAAATAAATAAATGAAACACCTTATCTCCAAATTATCATATTGGGAGTCAGGACTTCATTGTATGAATTCTAGGGGGACACAATTTAGTCTATAACATCATCCAAGGAGATAGAATTTATTCCCATCTTACAAAGTGATAATAGTTTACCCTCATCTTCAGGAAGAGGGAAGTGAGGTTTGGACAGAATGTCTTGCTAAATTGGCAACTAGACTCTTGGTCTAGAAAACCAAGCATGTATTCTGTATGAGAATCTGTGCATCAGAATCAACTAGAGGAGTATACCAAGGGCTTAGTGGCTGAGTTTAATGTGCAGAGGCCAGTGGTAGGACTAAAGTAGTCTGGAGTGTTTTGAGATCTCCAAGTGCTAAAACTCCACCTATCTAGAGCTATAACCATGATTCTTATTGCATACATGCTCAGTTTCTCAGTCAGTCCAACTCTTTTGAGACCGCATGGACTGAAACCCACCAGGCTCCTCTGTCCATGGAAGTTTCCAGGCAAGAATACTGGAATGCATTGCCATTTCCTCCTCTAGTGGATCTTCCCAACCTAGGGACCAAACCTGTGTCTCTTGCATCTCCTGCGTTGGAAGGTAGGTTCTTTACCATTGTGCCACCTGGGAAGTCCTGTGATTTTTATGAATAGATATTTATTGAATGAGTGCATGCCAGGCAATGGGCTAACTGCTGCTGTGAGTTGTTGTATACACACATACACACATACACACACATATACAATGAGAGAAAAGTCCTATTATTGTTCTCATTTCTCTGATGACATTCGCGAGATTCAGAGGGATTTAACAACTTGCCAAAGAACATGGTGGGAGGGCCTTCCCTCATGTTTCAATGGCTGGGACTTCACACTCCCAGTGCTGGGTGTCTTGGTTCCATCCCTGATCAAGAAACTAGATTCCACATGCCTCAGCTAAGAGTTCACATGCCGCAACAAACATCAAACACTCAGAGTGCCTCAACTAAGCCCCATGCAGGAAATGAATAATTATCTAAAAAAAAAAAAAGAACATGAGGGGAAAGCCAGTATTAAACCACTGGCTATTTATCTTTTAATTCACAAAACTTGACTCACTAAACCAAGAAGTATCTTGAACTTGCAGCTTCCACGTCCCATCTCAAATTCTCTCAGGAACTTAGCCAGAGCTCCTGATAAGTAAACCTGCCAGGGGCCCCTCTCTGAGACCAAGATAAGATTCTTCAAGAGAAATAGTGAAATGAATGTTAGCTTATTCTTCATTCTAAATCTATTTGCATGCACAGTCCCACAAGATGAGGTTATCCACTCAAAGTTTCAGATGATTTCTATGCTCATGACATTTGTAGGCTTTTCTACCGCATACTATCCCACTAGCCCATCACAGACTTAACAGTTACTGTCTCTCATATAGTTTAACATTTTAAAGTCTTTTGCCACCCCAATGCCATCAGCCTTCCTGATTTATGTCTTCTAAAGCATTTAATACCAAGTCTGCTTTCTCATCTATCACATTGGATGAAAAAGGATACATTAGGATGTAAATTGAGATAGTGATAACCGAAGGAAGATGAATTTATTCAGTGCCAGGAACTGAGATAACCTCTGTAATTGGGTGCATGCGTGGGTGTGTGTGTGTGTATGTGTGTTTGTGTCTATAATTACAGTTAATCCTCAGAATTCTATGAGTAGATATGATTTACGTTATGCCTGTTTTACATAAAGAAATTGTGCTTTACATAGATGGTTCACACGCTTTTTCCATATGCAAATGGCGATCACAGTATTGTGGTTAAATTTCTATGACACTACAGACTGTGACATGTATATGTCACATATATATCAATACATCCTCTTCATACATTATTTCTCTCTGGAAAAGGTCTGTAAGGAATGGAGGTATACCACAATGATTTCCCTAAATCATAGCACATGCTTATGTACATGTATAAAATTTTTCTATTTTTCTAAAATATTTTGAGTCTCAGTTCAGTTCAGTTCAGTTCAGTCAGTCATGTGCGACTCTTTGCGAGACTATGATAAAAGTACAGGTCATGTTTCTAACTATTTCACAAAAGAATAAATTCACAGCTTTCTACTTTTAATCTAACTCAAGAAATCACTTTCATTCTTTTGCCTTCAATTTACAAGGTATTAAATGTTTGTAAACACCAGTAACTTTCAGTGAAAATTGACAATGTAGGTATCTGAAAAACTAATAATTATAAAATGTATATTACAAATTAAAAAAACATAATTTTAATACAGTAGCTCACAATATAGTAGCCCCAGTGCTAANATTTCTATGACACTACAGACTGTGACATGTATATGTCACATATATATCAATACATCCTCTTCATACATTATTTCTCTCTGGAAAAGGTCTGTAAGGAATGGAGGTATACCACAATGATTTCCCTAAATCATAGCACATGCTTATGTACATGTATAAAATTTTTCTATTTTTCTAAAATATTTTGAGTCTCAGTTCAGTTCAGTTCAGTTCAGTCAGTCATGTGCGACTCTTTGCGAGACTATGATAAAAGTACAGGTCATGTTTCTAACTATTTCACAAAAGAATAAATTCACAGCTTTCTACTTTTAATCTAACTCAAGAAATCACTTTCATTCTTTTGCCTTCAATTTACAAGGTATTAAATGTTTGTAAACACCAGTAACTTTCAGTGAAAATTGACAATGTAGGTATCTGAAAAACTAATAATTATAAAATGTATATTACAAATTAAAAAAACATAATTTTAATACAGTAGCTCACAATATAGTAGCCCCAGTGCTAAATACTTTATATGACTTAACTCATTTAATTCTTATACAGATTCAGTAAGGTAATGAGCATTTTCACTTTACAGATAAAGAAACTGAAGAACAGAAATTAAGGAATTTATCCCATTGGTCTTGCTGGAGATTGGAATCAACATCAGATCCAAACATCAGCACTCAGGTTGCTGAGTACTGTACTATACAGACCCTGGTATTAAATTTATCAGATAAAGATTCGTATATGGGGGTTATTTATTTTAGTTTTAAACTCTCGTGCGAGATTTTTTTGTCCTGATTAATAGTCCCCTGTTAACTTCTGATTTTGCAGTTCCTCCCACTGTTGGCAGTCTTTGGCCATTCATTGAATCTGGACCAGCCTTTTTCTTTGGCTGTTATTACACAGTGGAAGGAATGAAATACCTGAGGACTTGATTACTCTTTATGTTGGAATGCTGCCAGTGCTGTGATGCTTTTTAATGGAAGATAAGAGATCTTATCTTACACCATGGAAAAGGTTCCAAGTGTAAAAGCTAACACCATCTTAGATCAGTTTACATACCTACCAAACAGGTGAGAAAATGCAGATCACAATAATAACCCATAGCTGATCATAAACAAAAGAATGTGCCCTGATGAAAAAAGAACCATTCCATTCACCCTTAAGCTTGGGATCAGTAGTATATGATTATTTTTTAAGACATTGATTTCAGGAGTAGTTTGTTATGCTTCAGTAACTAACTAATGAAGAAACTGACAGCTGAAGTGAGTTGATGCTATTAATGTAACAAAAACATATTGTGTGGTATCAACTTATTGGGTAATAATTGACACCTATAAAAAAGTGAGCAAATGATTGGAGAAGGCAAAGAAAATAGAAAAATTTTATTACAGGCCAATAAATATCGTGACCCATTTTATGTAGTAGCAATGCAATTCACAAAACTATAGCCAGCTGTTAATAAATGGGGAAAAAAAGGAATAATATGGCTAGGTATGGAGTTCCCCAGGCAGTGTTGAAAGTGTTAGCAGAATATCATCAATTGTGTGTGATAAGGTGTTGAAATAAAGGCATGAATGAACAAAAGAACTAACCAATTTTCAAGTAGCATTTAAGAAGAATGTAGAGGGATTTCCCTGGTGGTCCAGTGGTTGGGAGTCTGCTTTAAAGTGTGGGGGATGTGGGTTTTATCCCTGGTTAGGGAACTAAGACCCCACGTGTTACCAAGCAGCTGAGTCTCCAGCCATAACTTGAGAGTCTGTGTGCCACAGCTGGAGAGTCTGCACGCCACAACAAAAGATCCTGCATGACACAACGAAGACCCACATACTGCAACTAAGATCCAGTGCAGCCAAACCAATAAATAAAATAAAAATATATTTTTAAAAAAAGAATGGAGAGGTTCCAAAGTTTACTAGGTTAAATAAAAAACTAGCTCGTCTTTAATTTCACAAGCTAGGCAAAGACTCTCAAAGAAAAATGCAGGCTTCAGGTACAGATAAAATTAAGGATGTAAATCAGCAAGACACTGTGTTAAGAACTCTGAAAGAATTAAGTTGATACCTACTTAAGACACTCTTTTGGAGAAGGCAATGGCACCCCACTCCAGTACTCTTGCCTGGAAAATCCCATGGATGGAGGAGCCTGGTGGGCTGTAGTCCATGGGGTCACACAGAGTCGGACACGACTGAAGCGACTTAGCAGCAGCAGCAGCAGCAGCATGCATGCATTTTATGACCCTTCCCTGGTGGCTCAGAAGTTAAAGCATTTGCCTCCAATGCGGGAGACCTGGGTTCAATCCCTGGGTCGGGAAGATCCCCTGGAGAAGGAAATGGAATCCACTCCAGTATTCTTGCCTGGAGAATCCCATGGACGGAGAAGCCTAGTAGGTTACAGTCCATGGGGTTGCAAAGAGTTGGACACAACTGAGCGACTTCACCTCACCTCACCTCACCTACAAAACATATAACCATACATTTTAGTAATATTAATTCATAGGTCTCTGAATCAAAATGAGCCACCTCCAGGAAACTACATCCAGATCAGATGTATGTATCATAAGATCTTGTACTTGCAGCCTAGTATTGTAATTACAATTCACATCAGGGAGTTTATAGAGGGGTAAACATATTTTGTGTGTCAAAAAGATACAAATAATTTGGACCTTGGTCAGATCACGTAAATTGATTGCAGTAATGGGCTATAAATAAACGACAGTATCCCTATTTCAGCATCCTTTTCCCTGAAACTTTCTGGGTTTTGCTCACTTTGCCTCTTGCTGGCCTTATGTAACACTGTGGAGACTAAGCCCAGAGAAGTTTGCATACTCTGCTTGTTCTCTGTCAGGACTGAGTTGACTGGCTTTTGGCATCTTTCCTCCACCATAGGAGCAAGGCCAAGTCACTCTTGAAGGAGCAACCACATGGAGGGAACTGGGGGTTTCCAGACCCCAGCCAATCAGCCATCGGGCAGTTTTGCCTAATTAACCAAGAACTGAACACCAATCTGTGAGGCAACTTAGCCAAGATTGGGAAACCATATTTCTGGACACATAAATTATTTATGCATGGAATTTGACCTTAATGGATTGTTAGTATTTTAATACTCTATGTTGTAGGGTGGTTTATTTCACAGCAGTAGTAACTAAATCAACTCTGCAACTGTGGATTTCTTATCAAAACTCACATGACTTCAGTCTTTTAATCTGTAATTTGTGGATGTTAAATCAACTTTAGATGGTAATCATATTAATAAATTAACTCAAACTATATAGAGCATAATAGAAGTCTAGTAATAATTTTAATTGAACAAATAAATAGATCTTATTTAATAAACACTTTACAAAAATTGCGCTGCAAATGCTATGTAGTTGGGGTCATTGAGAAATATTTTTTCCTCCACTCCCCTACATTGAGGGTAAGAAAATACCCTTGAGTCCTCTCAAAATAGATTATTCTGCCTCTGTAATAGGTACCTGTAGGACTGATTGAAGAATGATGCCATATTAGGAGTCATGGTGATTTGGGAAAATCCAGGAAACATTTTCAATTGTGATAAAGATAAAAGAGACTTTTCTTGGCAAGAGGTAGCAGCTAAGTACTTTGTAGAAATAACAAAGCAGAATCATTAGTCTAAAGAAAAAGTAGCACTGTCAGAAATTATATATTACACATTTAAAGATAAGTAAAAAGTCAAAGTCATTGGCCTAACCTCATGATACCCTTTTTTTTTTCCTAGACAGGTTTACACTAATAGTACAATAATCTGTTCCTTAGAGTTCCTTAGAGAATGTGTCTTTTTTTTTTTTTTTCATTCAAGTATTGTAACATGTAGAGGCTTCCTGGGTAGCTTAGCTGGTAAAGAATCCACGTGCAATGCAGGAGACCCCAGTTCAATTCCCGGTTTGGGAAGTTCCCCTGGAGAAGGGATAGGCTACCCACTCTAGTACTCTTGGGCTTCCCTGGTGGCTTAGACAATAAAGAATCAGCCTGCAATGCAGAACTAGGTTGGGAAGATCCCCTGGAGGAGGGCATGGTGACCCACTCCAGTCTTCTTGCTTGGCGAACCTCAGTGGACAGAGAAGCCTGGGGGGCCGTAGTCCATGGGGTCTCAAAGAGCTGGGCAAGCCTGAGTGAACTAAGCACACACATTGTAATATGTAATAGGCAGAGGTATCTAGACTAAGTTTTAGCTTTGGTCTTACTTTAGACTAGTGATGTTAATCCTCTAACTGGTACAGGTGACATGTGACAACACGAGGAAAACAGGGCTTCCATTTTCCCTTGTGGTCAAAAGTAAATTAGAGTACTGAAGACACGGGGGTTATTGAGAGCACTGTAAAATTCTGTATTGTTGCTGAATAATACAAAGAAGGGTTGTGGTGGTAGAGCTATGGCAGATATCCAGGATAAGGAATTAAGACAATTGTATTAATGAATCGGGGATATAATGTCTCAGATATTACTCCTATTATAAAAGTAATTTGACTACATTATCCTCAATTTTCTCGTTTGTACTGTGGTGAGAGGCAGTCACTGATTTCTAAAGTCATTAAAACACAAAATCTTGAGTGTAATTGTCTCTCCCTCCTTTTTTTTTTTAAGATTTTTTTGATGTGGAACATTTTTAGAATCCTTATTGAATTTGCCACAATACTGCTACTGTTCTATGTTTTGGATTTTTGTCCACAAGGCACGTGGGAACCTAACTCCTGACCAGGGATTGAACCCACATTCCCCCAGCAGTGGAAGGCAAAGTTTCAGGAAAGTCCTTCCCTCCCCACTTCTATTCAAACCCTCTCATTCTGCAGCTGTCGAGGCCTTGGATGAGGACACATTCACATTTCCTAGTGTTGAGATGTGAGAGCCAAGGTCAAGGATACAGAGAGGGATATTATGCAAGGTAGTTTTCAGAGGGACTAGAGAGTCTGGAGGCTCACAGGTTATACCCACTTGTAACCTGGCTCACATGTGTTGAGCCTAACAACTGATCATATTTTGGTTTTGTTTCTCCCAGACTTTGGCCTAGCAGAGAGTATGACACTTGCAAGCATTTCTTGAGTGTGCACTGAAGAAACTCAGTGTCTTTTGAAAGATGCATAAGCAATATACTAGTGTGTGCCTTGTGTGTGAGAGAATAGAATGGTTTGTGTGGAAGCACAGAGCAGAGTCCAGCAAATCTGCTCTGAGATCTCTGGGGAACCTTCATAGATAGAGGGCATCTGAGGAGGATATTCAAATATAAGTAAAAGTATGACATGCAGAGGGAAGAGAGAGAACCTTCAAGAGAAAGAGAACTCTAGTAGTGGATTCACAGTGCGAGGCTTAATCACCTGAGATGTCTATGTTTGTGACTGATTCAGAGGTATGTTCAACATATGTTAAACTGAATGGAACTGAGATATGTCCCCCTCTCCCTGGATTTGAAGGAGTCTCAGTATATCAGAAATGGATGAAAGGAAGGTAGGAACTCCATAGTGACAGTGTTCTCAAGACTAACTGGATTATTTTGCTTCACCTATAATTCTCTTCAGTTTGAGACATTAAACTTGTAACCACAGTGCTATAAGGGATGTTTCATGAATATCGTGTATAGTATTAACCTGTTTGAGGGTATGTCTGCATGTNAAGACTAACTGGATTATTTTGCTTCACCTATAATTCTCTTCAGTTTGAGACATTAAACTTGTAACCACAGTGCTATAAGGGATGTTTCATGAATATCGTGCATAGTATTAACCTGTTTGAGGGTATGTCTGCATGTTTTAGAATGCAAATATGTATGTTTAGGATGTACGTGTATGAATATTGTGAGGGCAATTTTTGAAGTTTTTGCTTTTTCAGTGGCTGTGTCTCCAAGATCCATGTCTCCAAACTGAGCAGCTGTTACAATTCCTCACAGCCTGATGGTCTGACACAATCTTTGGAGTTGCAGAGGTGAGTTCACATCCCTCCTGAGTATGAGTTCCCACAAAACAAAATGACAATAGCTGCAGATCATGCATGCAAAGTGAATTAAAAAACTAACTGGATATTAATGGAGAAGGTGAGCTTGGCATGATCATGCGTCAGCCAAGGGCGTGGAGGCCCAAGTACTGCTTGTTACCTGTCTTTCTTTGGATGGTAACAGGACCTCTGAACTGTCATGTGCTGGTTTTTATTCTTCATATTCTGGATTTCCCCATGACCTCCTCCTTGCTGTTATACTTGTAACCTCTTCCTGTTTTACTGTATGCATCTTTTGTAAATTTCAGTTCTTTATCCCTTTTGCCTGAGCCTCCGTTGCTATGTGGGCTTTTCTCTACTGGTGGTGAGCAGGGCCTACTCTCTAGGTGTGGTGCATAGACTTCTCATATGGTGGCTTCTCTTGTTGGGAGCACAGGCTCCAGAGGTTCTGTAGTTGCAGCTCCCTGGGCCCCAGAACACAGGCTCAGTCATCGTGGCTCATAGGCTTCGTTGCTCCCCGGCATGTGGGATCTTCAAGGACCAGGAACAGAACCCATATCTCCTACACTGGCAGCTAGATTCTTTATCACTGAGCCACCAGGAAAGCCCCTACCCTATTTTTAATATATCTTTCTTTTTCTCTCTCTCCCTTTTTATTTTTCCTAGTCGTCATTTTATCCCATTCTACCAGAAAATCTCCTCAAACCTGACGGAAAACAAATACTTGGAAGTCCACTGCAATGGAATAGCATACTACCCAAACGGTTTAAACAATATACTCCTAAGCTTCAGATGAATCTAGTGTCTTGGGCGAGTATAGTATCCTCCACTTAGCCTTTATTTTTCAATTCATTTATTTTATTTTATTTCTTTGGCTGTACTGGGTCTTAGTTGCAGCCCCCAGGATCTTCAAATTTTGCTGTGGCTGCAGGGTCTTGGTTGTAGCATGTGGGATCCAGTTCCCTGACCAGGGATAGAACCCATGCCCCATCATTGGAACCACAGAATCTTAGCCACTGGGCCACCAGGGAAATCCCACATCCCCTTAGATTTTAATTGAAAAAAAAAAAAAAAACAGAAATAGCTTTTTAAGCCTGCAGTAAATATTCCAGAATAAAGATTTTCCTACAGCCCGCATTCCCTTCCGTCTCCTCTCTGATTCTGTTGGACTATTCTGACAAAGCTAAAATTTAACATTCTTGCTGTTCTGGTTCCTGAAGCATATGAAATACATTTTAGTTCCCCTCCTACACTAAGAACTAACAAATTATGTGGAATTTTAATGCTACTGTCTCATAAAAAGTTCAGTGGAAATGATTACAATAACTTGGGTTCTTGTTTTGAACTAGCTCTACAGCCCTGCCCACTGGAGGCCATGAGATTTGTTTTATCTACACCACTGGGGTGCTGTAAGGTTTATGGAGATAATGGATGTGAGACTGCTTGGTATAATGCAATTCAGATACAAGGAGTTGTTCTGCATATATATATTAATTTAATATTTATACCTCCCTTCAAAATGATTTTATGTAGTTAATACATATTCAATAAGAAAGAAAGTGTTCTATTTAAATCAAAACAAAAAGGGAAAATTTTTTAAAATAGTTTCTTTTATCTCGCTTCTTTCTAACCCTTTAGTCCTCTAGGTGTTCTAAAATTAGTCATATAAAGATTCAATTTACCCTCTCAGAATTTTGTGTCCATTGCAGTCATAGCTCTGCTTTTCAAAATAATTGATCTAGTATATCTAGTAACTGTAATATATTGTCATTTAATGAATAGTTTTTTCCTCACTAATTAGCTTATTATACATTCCTTGTGGTATGAATAAGAAGATAAAAGTATTCCCTAACTTTTAGGGATAAGAAGTATCCCCTATCATTCCAATGATAAAGGGAAATTAAAAGCATCAACTTAAAAATTCACAGCATAAGAGTTATGAGTTCAGTTTTATTTGAGGCAAAATGAGGACTAGAGCCTGGGAGATAACTCCTCAGATAGCTCTGAGAAACTGCTCCTAGGAAACACAGGGGAAGATCAGTACAAATGCGATTTTGGTGAAGGGGGAGTGCCTGCAATCAAGAACATATTTTTTCCAGATGTTTTCTGCTAGTCTGGTGAAGCTTTCTGCTAGTCACTAGGAGCAGCTGTTACCATGAAGGATTTTAGTGCTTTTCTAGATATAAGGAGTTTCAAGAAATGGGCTCATAAAATTGGTTCCTGAAAATTTCTTTGTTAACTAACTGAAGACTTGCCCTGACAGTTTTTCCCTGAGCACAGAGTGCCTCATTTCAGCTCTCCGCCCTAGAGCCCCTTTCCTGGGACGCGGAAGGTCAGCACCTGAGCTGCTGCATACAGGATAAGAGATGATCCTTGTAGAGGTAGATGCCAGTGTCTATGGCAAGTGCCAGTTTGTTGTTGAAAGTGAAAGTGTTAGTTTTCAGTCGTGTTCAACTCCTTGTGACCCCACGGACTGTAGCCCACCAGGCTCCTCTGCACATGGAATTTTCCAGGCAAGAATACGAGAGTGGATTGTCATTCCCTTCTCCAGGGAGTCTTTGCAACTCAGGGATCAAACCTGGGTCTCCTGCATTGCAGGCGGATTTTTTTAGTGCCTGAGCCACTAGGGAAGCCAAAGATATTTTTCTATGTCTTCAGAAATAATCTCATGTTTTCCAGATTAGGATCCAAATTAAGTCTTCCCATCATGTCTCCCTCTGCTCTGTGAGACTCTTCCAGTGTATCAAACCAAGAAACTTCTTTCCATGATCCCCAAATTCCTTTCATAATTTCAAGTCTTTTGCAAGACTTGCTGTTTCTTCTGCCCCAAATGTCTTTTCCAGTTCTCTAAATAATGCTTCTTCATTCTTCAGGAATAAGCCCTTATCAAACCTGCTGCTTTAATAAGTCTTCCTCATTACTTTAGAATTATTTGGTACACTGATAAGAGAGGACTTTGCAGGTGGCTCAGTGGTAAAGAACCTGCCTGGAGATGATGGAGATGTGAGTTTGACCCCTGGGTTGGGATGATCTCTTGGAGGAGGAAGTGGCACCCCACTCAAGTATTCTTACCTGAAGAATCCCATAGACAGAAGAACCTGGTGGGCTATAGTCCACAGGGTCACAAAGAGACAGAACTGAACAACTGAGCACACCTGTACGCACACAGATGACAGAGCAGATAATAAGCTAACTGAGGGCAAAGGCCGGATTGCTATACACCCTCATCTCCATTTCCTAGCACAAAGTTAGGACAAGTGGTCATTCAGTCCATGGTTAGGGAAATCTCTGCAGAGAGGAGAAATTGCTCCTATTTCTTTGAGGCCATGCTAATTCAAATAGCTTTGTTAGGGAGAAATCCCCTGCCTATTTAACAGTCTGAGAGAATCCTGCAGCATCTGCTAGCACACTAGTTCAGAAAATCTGCCAAGACGATCCTAAAAAGCACCTCATCATTTGCAACCACTGATTCAAAGACCAGACGTGATTGTTGTGGCTTCATTAAAACCCACTGTCAATGAAGTCTTGAATGCACTCTTTTGAATTTAGGACTTTCTTGCAACCAGCCACTCTAATCATAGAAATGGTCATTTGCACTGGAGTGTCATTAACTCTATATTGTTATTGGAGTGGTACATTTAATTCAGTGTTACAGAGTTGAGCAGAATTCATCTTTTGTCACACTGCTGCCCTCAATAGATATTCTTCCTGAAAAGACTACAGTGAAAAGAGTTACAGACTTGTGAAACTATTGATCCTGAAACCCAACACCCCTGTTTCTGTTCCCTACTCTCTGACCTTCATGAATTTCCCAAGGTGCTCTGAGTCCCATTCCTGGGAAGATACTTGAACAAAGGCAGTTTTGTTGTGATTAGCTCATCTCCACACAGAACACCTAAAAGGTCATTCAGTTCTTTATCTGGGAAACAACTAACCTTTGGAAGTAGATTAAATATGTCTTTTTGCTGACAATTTGTTTCAAAAATAGGAGAAAGTAGAACAATAGGTACATTATGCAGAGTGTTTTTGAAAAAGAACTTTTATAAATTGGTAATTTAGAAAATCAGTGGGTTGCAGACGAGACACAGCATCCTCCGTTGAGTTTTCCGCTGCAGCAGAAGTGTCATTTGAGTACACTCTTTAATCAAACTTTTTTACAATTTATACCCGGTCTATGCAGAATTGAGTACTTGGGCTGAGTTGATATATTCCAATGCCTCCTATTTCCATGAAATCTAAGATGCTACTTTATCAAACTCATTTTTCACAGGAGGGAGTTCAAGCAGAGAGAGGGGGTGAAGCAGCACTTCCAAGGTCAATGCTGAAAGTGAACACTAGAAATAGATGTTCTTATCCTTTCCTTTGGACTCCATGCTCCTGTTGCTTACAAAGAATGATTCGACTAATGCCATTTTTTTCACCAAGCTATCCTCACGCACCATTTCTTACCGGCTAGCAACCATACTTATTGTGGCCACATAGACAGCAAAGTGCTCTCACTCTCATGAAAGGAAAGGCTGTTTCACAGCACTAAGGAATGGATCCTAATTGATCTGAAAAAGCACTGACAATTTTAGTCACTAAATGCTGATCGTTGCTCTAAGGGTAAGCATGTAACTCTGAGATAATGAGAATTCAATACAAATGAATTAGGTGACTTCTCTTCCTAAGTTCTTAGCTCTACATGGTGGTATATAGACTGCATGATAGTATTCTTAAATCTGCATGGTAGTTTGAGGATGTTTCAGTTCAGTTCAGTTCAGGTCAACTCAATTGCTCAGTCGTGTCCTACTCGTTGCGACCCCATGAATCGCAGCGCGCCAGGCCTCTCTATCCATCACCAATTCCCAGAGTTCACTCAGACTCACGTCCATCGAGTCCGTGATGCCATCCAGCCATCTCATCCTCTGTCGTCCCCTTCTCTGCCTGCCCCCAATCCCTCTCAGCATCAGAGTCTTTTCCAATGAGGATGTTTAGAGCCATAATAACTGTGTTATCTATTAAGGCTTGGGGTCCTTCAGTATATGTATGAGCTAATATAACAAACCTGGAACCACCCACCTCCAGTCTTTTTTGTTAAAGATGTTAATTAAAAGTCTTTATAAGGACTTCCCTGGTGGCCCAGTGAATAAGCCTCTGTGGCAATGAAGACCCAGTGCATAAATGTATTTATTATTATTAAATAAAAAAATTTAAAACATAAACTTTTCATAGCTGAAATCACCATATTCCCTTATATGAAGTTTAAAGCTATACTAACAGTTAGATAAGTCAGAATACATATCCCAAGTAGAATG
The DNA here is from genome assembly GCA_006410735.1 of Raphicerus campestris. Taxonomy (NCBI): domain Eukaryota; kingdom Metazoa; phylum Chordata; class Mammalia; order Artiodactyla; family Bovidae; genus Raphicerus; species Raphicerus campestris. The sequence goes on from SJYW01010961.1 coordinate 226,705, forward strand.
GCTTTCATGTTTACATTGAAAGTAGGGTCTGGAAGGGGATAGGGATAAGTAAGGCTTGAGAAAAAAAGGAGTCTAAGTCNTAAAGCTATACTAACAGTTAGATAAGTCAGAATACATATCCCAAGTAGAATGGCTTTCATGTTTACATTGAAAGTAGGGTCTGGAAGGGGATAGGGATAAGTAAGTCTTGAGAAAAAAAGGAGTCTAAGTCCATATATCAAAGGGCAAATGGTGTGAAGCCGATGTCTTCTTTCAGTCACAAGTAAGGACAAGTTTGAATCGAAATGCAATAAATTCAGTGCTGATTCAGGCTAGCTGGAGGTCTGTGAGAAAATCAGACTAGGGAGACAGTCATAAGTAGCACAGACCATAAAGATATTAGACAGACCGAACTTGTTCCAATAATTTGGTATGAACCAAAGCAAGCGGAAACAGTGCTGAACTCTAGCCCCAGGAAGCTTATTTATGAACTGGAATTGGCAGTCTGATCCAGCAAATAAATCTGGTCTGCTCCTTATTTTTGTGAGCAAGGTTTTATTAAAACATACAGATACCCACTTGTTTATGAATTACATATTTTACTGGCAGAATTGGGTAGTTGAGACAGAGACTATAAGGCCCTCAGAGACCACAATATTTTCTGTCTGGCCTCTCATAGATAACATTTCCCAAGCCCTAGCATTGAGTGTCCCATGAGGATTTCAGTCTGGAAACACAGAGAGCCCATCGGTACATAATAGATAAAGGAAGGTAGGAAGAAAAGGACCAAGAAAAATGGAGCTTTCCGTTTGAAATATTTGAATGGGGGAAAAATAGCTACTACCCCATAACATCACAAAAATACTTTTTATCTATTCCAGAGATTAACACAACAGTAAATGCTGTGTTTGCATAACTGAATAAAGGAGAGACAAATCCATAGCTCTGCTATCATTTTATGAAAGGGACTTTTGATGTGCTGTGCATCTGATTAACCATTGGCTCTGGTATTTAGACAGGTAGCCTAAATAAATTAGTACACACGCAGAATAGCTCAAAGTGAAAATGTACATGGATAGGGAGGCGTGAGCTTTGGGTGCTGAGGTAGAGGAAAGGGAGAAAGTGGTGCTGACATATAAAACTCTAGCTTTCTATTTCATCTCATAGATTGCTTCTGGCCCTAAGTCTGACTGATGCTTTACCATTACACATCAATATGATTACATGTACTTTGGATCTAAAATTGCATTCCCCAAACTAAGCATCATCAAAAATGCAACAAAGGAAGAGATGGCTCATGACAATCCAAATGCCTCTACACAGAAAGGAAAATAAACATTTCATTTTCCTGAAACTTGCTATGAAAGCTGAAATTCACATAATGAATTCATAAAGAGACTTTGCTATGATAGGAATAATTTGGCCCTGAAATATGAGATGCTTTTATTCATGTAATATATGCCTGGCAGTATTGAAGGTGTTCTCCCTTTTCTTTCTGCCCAAGTTCCCAAAGATTGATATTGCCAAGAAGTACAAATCCTTATATATGGCTAGTGGCTGAAATGTTACCCTAAAATATTTGATCCAGGAGACACCATCATTGCCAGTATCAGAAGATGTCTCTTTATGAGTAACTGCAGGCAGGAGTAACTGCAGGAGGAGAATCCTCACCTGCCCTTACACCCACCATCAATTAAACACAGTAATGGAGACACTGAGTTAAAATTAAAAAGGCAGGAACCCAACAAGAGCTTTGTGTTTACAGTGAAATCTTTCAAATACTGGGTGATCTTTACAAAGATGTTCTTGTGTGTCCCTCTGTCTGGACTTCCTGCTTCTCTTGTAGTTTGGATAATGCCTACTGACCTTATAAGTGCCATCCCCTTAAGTAAGTCTTTCTTCACTGACCTCTCCTAGGCCCCAATAAACGCCACACTCTTTTACCTACTGAGGGCCCCTCTACCTGGAAAAAACACATGTTTAAACCACTGGTTAATGTTCTTATCTCTCCTGAGATGAGAGACAAATTTTTTTTAATGGAACTTTTTTTCCATACCTCTATCACCAACATCCATTGCAATGCCTTAGCTGTCTGTTGAAGAACAACCTCATACAGAACACCAAAAAAATCGCCTGATAAGCCACTTTCCTCTATTCAAGACTAATCTTTCTTTCTCTGAGATGAAAAGTGATTATGGACCCACCTTCAAAAACAGTGACTCTCATGTGGCTTTTTGAAACATGATCAGGGCTAGTCTGGGTCCTAGTTTGAGATCTCCCAATAAGTAGCTATGTTATTTTGTATGAAATCCCTTAACCTCTCTGTATTTCTTTGTTATTCTCAATTTTTAAAAAAGAGAGCATTAGGTGGAATTGAATAATGTTTATGATGTCTTCTTATAGTCAAATTTCTCTCAAACTGTAAATGTGTATTTGTACAAAAATAGATCTTCTTCTTATTCTAGAAATCATTTTTTTAATAGAGTTCCATACTTATTCTGATATCATACAGATCAGAAGTGTTAAATTATCTATTACTCCTCAGGTTATGCTAAAAGAGAAAGATTAAATTGAATATCATTGCATTATAAACTTATGTTTTTAAGTTGAAGAGAGTAGTTCCCAAAGATATGACAATTTTATATGTTGTTCAGTTGCTCAGTCGTGTCCGACTCTTTGTGGCCCCATGGACTGCAACATGCCAGGCTTCCCTGTCCTTCAGCATCTCCGGGAGCTTGCTCAAACTCACGTCCATTGGGTCAGTCATATCATCAAACCATCTCATCCACTGTTGTCCCCTTCTCCTCCTGCCTTCAATTTTTTCCAGCATCATGGTCTTTTCTAGTGAGTCACCTCTTCGCATCAGGTGGCCAAACTACTGGTGCTTCAGCTTTAGTATCAATCCTTCCAATGAATATTCAAGACTGATTTCCTTTAGGATTGACTGGTTTGATCTCCTTGCAGTCCAAGGGACTCTCAAGAGTCTTCTCCAACATCACAGTTCAAAAGAATCAATTCCTTGGTGCTCAGTTTTATTTACACCCAACTCTCACATCCATGGGCTTCCCTGGTGGCTCAATTACTAAAGAATCTGCCTACAGTGTGGGAGATGTGGGTTTGAACCCTGGGTTAGGAAGATTCCCCTGGAGGAGGGCATGGCAAACCACTCCAGTATTCTTACCTGGAGAAGACCCATGGACAGAGGAGCATGGCCAGCTACATTCCATGGGGTCATGAAGAATCAGTCACAACTGAGCAACTAAGCACAGCACTCACATCCATGAAAGTGAAAGTGACTTTCACTTTGTGTCTGACTCTTTGCAACCCCATGGACTGTAGCCTACCAGGCTCCTCCATCTGTGGGATTTCCCAGGCAAGAATACTGGAGTGGGTTGCCATTTCCTTCTCCAGGAGACCTTCCCAACCCAGGGATTGAACCTGGGTCTCCTGCATTGTAGGCAGACGCTTTACCATCTGAGCCCAGGGAAGTCCCTTCACAAAAACAAAGCTTTGACTATATGGACCTGTGTTGGCAAAGTAATGTCTCTGCTTTTTAAAATGCTGTTTAGGTTTGTCATACATTTTCTTCCAATGAGCAAGCCTCTTTTAGCTTCGCGGCTGCAGTCACCATCTGCAATGATTTTGGAGCTGAAGAAAATAAAGCCTGTTTATTGAAAAGAAAATAAACACTGTTTCCATTGTTTCCCCATCTATTTGCCATGAAGTGATGGGATCAAAGTGATACAATTTTTATATGTATTTATATATGTGAGTATTTCAACATATATATATATGCATATACATACATATATACATATATACATATATATGGGGCTTCCCAGGTGTCACTAGTGGTAAAGAACCATCCTGCCAATGCAGGAGACTTAAGAGACATGGGTTTCATTCCTGGGTCAGGAAGATCCCCTGGAGGAGGGCATGGCAATCCAATATACTTGCCTGGAAAATCCCATGGACAGAGGAGCCTGGTGAGGTACAGCCCGTAGGGTTGCAAAGGGTCAGATACAACTGAGTGATGAACACTGACTGACTGATTGATACACAGATATACAATATAAATATGTATACCACACAGTATATATAATACTTTATAAAAGTCATAATGCTAATTACTATGCAAAATAGGTGTTACTTGAATTATGTTCTATTAAATCTATAATTAGATGTAGACTTTCATTTTCTTTTTAAAGGAAGAGATGAAAAACATAGATCTGATACACTACTACCATTAACACAATTGAATGGCCTTAATTTCTCAATAGGATCATTCAATATTCATTTTTTAATTTCTGCATTTACACATAATATCTCTCTGGGGGCCTCTAACAGATTCTATTGCTGCAGTTTTAATGAGAACTATCAAAGGTTACTATGAGATGATGATCTATACTTAATTCATAGATTTCCCCAGACATTTGTGCAATTCAGTGCTGTTTAGAATCTTTTTTAGTTTTATTGTCTTGAAGCATTTACCCCAATTTAAACTGCATCTTTAATCTTTATTAGCATAATCCTTCCATTCTTAAAGTTAGTATTTTGAGAATTAATATGGAAAAAAGATAGCCTCTTTAGGGAATTTAATAACTTTGCTTATGAGGAAACACTGAAAAATCATCTTGTGTCTATGCAATGTTTCAAAATGTATTCTGATCAAATATTTCTAACAAAGCAATATTAATGTTTATCTCTCCAAAATTTTATAATTATGATTTATTATATTTATACAACTTCATTGAACAGAATAAATTATATCAAGTGCTCAAAGGAGATTGGTACACATTTAATGATTTTTCAAATGGTGTGTGAGTTAAGAAAAAACCCAAACAAAAACATGGATATTTTAGAGAAAACCCAAATCAAAATCTAAACAAAGATTCTGAATTATGAGTTTGTGATCATAATATAATGGTTTTAGCTTATTGAAAAAGACAACTTTTCTCATCTGTAGCTAATTTTATGAACTCATATTCCTTGAAGATCAAATAAAAAGTGAGTTTAAGTATGGTAAATGAACTCAGAGTATTTTTTATTGCTATTGTTGCTCATTATAGTAGGCATCCAAATGAGTCATACCACATATTTTTAAGTGAAATAAAACAGGGTGGTTTACTACTGCTGCTGCTGCTAAGTCACTTCAGTTGTGTCTGACTCTGTGTGACTCCAGAGATGGCATCCCACCAGGCTCCCCCGTCCCTGGGATTCTCCAGGCAAGAAGACTGGAGTGTGTTGCCATTTTTTTTCTCCAAAGCANGGTGGTTTACTACTGCTGCTGCTGCTAAGTCACTTCAGTTGTGTCTGACTCTGTGTGACTCCAGAGATGGCATCCCACCAGGCTCCCCCGTCCCTGGGATTCTCCAGGCAAGAAGACTGGAGTGGGTTGCCATTTTTTTTCTCCAAAGCATGAAAGTGAAAAGTGAAAGTAAAGTTGTTCAATCATGACTGACTCTTCGCAATCCCATGGACTGTAGCCTACCAGGCTTCTTCCATCCATGGGATTTTCCAGGCAAGAGTACTGGAGTGGGGTGCCATTGCATTCTCCTACTAGTATAATCTTATTTAATATAGGAGTTTAATTAAATGAAACCATAGATTTCAGGATTACTGGCCTACCTCAAGGAAACTTCTTAGACCAAATCCTAGGATACTTATTAAAAGACCCCTTATTTTTCATTTGGTCAGTCCTTCTCACTGAGCTTCAGAACAAACTTTGCAGTGAGAGAGAAGTCACGTACAATTCTTGTACCATGGACAGAGATGGAAACTAAGGCTCTCAGAAATTAACGGAAGTATCTTTGGTGGTTCTCTTGATAAGCAGTGGGATAGTTACAGAATGTAGCAAGGTGAGATTTAC
>SJYW01010962.1:28841-154169 GCA_006410735.1 Raphicerus campestris
AAAAGGCTCTTGATGAAAGTGAAAGAGGAGAGTGAAAAAGTTGGCTTAAAGCTCAACATTCAGTAAACGAAGATCATGGCATCTGGTCCCATCATTTCATGGGAAATAGATGGGGAAACAGTGGAAAGAGTGTCAGACTTTATTTTTTGGGCTCCAAAATCACTGCAGATGGTGACTGCAGCCATGAAATTAAAAGACGCTTACTCCTTGGAAGAAAAGTTATGACCAACCTAGATAGTATATTCAAAAGCAGAGAAATAACTTTGCCGACTAAGGTTCGTCTAGTCAAGGCTGTGGTTTTTCCAGTGGTCATGTATGGATGTGAGAGTTGGACTGTGAAGAAGGCTGAGTGCCAAAGAATTGATGCTTTTGAACTGTGGTGTTGGAAAAGACTCTTGAGAGTCCCTTGGACTGCAAGGAGATCCAACCAATCCATTCTGAAGGAGATCAGCCCTGAGATTTCTTTGGAAGGACTGATGCTAAAGCTGAAACTCCAGTACATTGTCCACCTCATGCAAAGAGTTGACTCATTGGAAAAGACTCTGATGCTGGAAGGGACTGGGGACAGGAAGAGAAGGGGACGACGGAGGATGAGATGGGTGGAAGGCATCACGGACTTGATGGACATGAGTCTGAGTGAACTCCAGGAGATGGTGATGGACAGGGATGCCTGGCGTGCTGCGATTCATGAGGTCGCAAAGAGTTGGACACGACTGAGTGACTGAACTGAACTGACTAGATGGACATTTGTTGACAAAGTCATGTCTCTGCTTTTGAATATGCTATCTAGGTTGGTCATAACTTTCCTTCCAAGGAGTAAGTGTATTTTAATTCCATGACTGCAATCACCATACGCAGTGATTTAGGAGCCCCCCAAAATAAAGTCTGACACTGTTTCCACTGTTTCCTCATCTATTTCCCATGAAGTGATGGGACCAGATGCCATGATCTTTGTTTTCTGAATATTGAGTTTTAAGCCAACTTTTTCATGCTCCTGTTTCACTTTCATCAAAAGGCTCTTTAGTTCTTCTTCACTTTCTGCCATAAGGGTCGTGTCATCTGCATATATGAGGTTATTGATATTTCTCCTGGCAATCTTGATTCCAGCTTGTCCTTCCTCCAGCCCAGTGTTTCTCATGATGTACTTTGCATATACATTAAATAAGCAGGGTAACAATATACAGCCTTGATGTACTCTTTTTCCTATTTGGAACCAGTCTGTTGTTCCATGTCCAGTTCTAATTGCTACTTCCTGACCCACACATAGGTTTCTCAAGAGGCAGGTCAAATGGTCTGGTATTCCCTTCTCTTTCAGAATTTTCCACAGTTTATTGTGGTCTACACACTCAAAGGCTTTGGCATAGTCAATAAAGCAGAAGTAGATGTTTTTCTGGAACTCTCTTGCTTTTTTGATAAACCAGCGGATGTTAGCAATATGTTTTCAGGGAAGCTCAAATTAAAATAATGAAACATCACTACATGCCTAATAGAATGGCCAAAATTAAATACACCTGCAGCACCAACATGATGATAAGAATGTGAAGCAACGGGAATTCTCTTTCATTGTTGGTGAGAATGAAAGGTGGAACAGTCATTTTGGAAGACAGCTTAACAGTTTCTTAGAAAACTAAAAATGCTCCCAGCATATAACCAGCAATTGTGCTCTGTGGCATTTGCCCAAATAAGTTGAAAAATTATGTCCACACAAAAACTTGCAGAGGAATGCTTAGAGCAACTTTATTCATTATTGCTACAACTTGGAAGGAACCAAGATGTCCTTCAGTAGGTAAATGGATGAAACTATGGTATGTCCAGACTATGTAATATTATACAGTGCTTTAAAAATAAGCTATCAAGCCATGAAAAGACATGCATAAACCTTAAATGTATATTACTAAGTGAAAGAAGCCAATCTGAAAAGGTAATAGATTTTAAGAGTCCAACCATATGACGTTCGAGAAATGGCTAAACTATGGAGAGAGTAGAAAGACTAGTGGCTGCTGGGATTATCCTGGAGGTAGGGCTAATTAGGAGCACAGAGGATTTTTAGGACAGTAAAACTATTCTGTGATACTGTATAGTAGTATGAAACTACAACAGCGGATAGATGTCATCATACATTTTTCAGAACTCATAGAATGTGCAATACCCAGAATGTACCCTAAGATGAACTGTGGACTTTGAGTGATATTGAGGTATTAAAGAATATTTATCTATTGTCACAAAAGTACCACTTAGGTACAGATATTGATACTGCAGGAAGCTGGGGGAGGGGGTTCTCTGTACTTTCTGACACTTTTCCTTTGAAACTAAAACTGCTATGAAAAATAAAGTCTTTTTAAAAAGGAGAGGCAAAAAAAAAAGAGAACAGGGCATTGTGGAAGGAAAGAACAGGATCCAATGTGCATGAAATTAATTGATAATCCTGAAATCAATTTCGTCAGAACAAAAAAAATCCATTACAACAACAACAGAAACAAGACTTTTCTGAGTTAAAGAAAGATCTGAAAAGGAATCAATATATTGGATATACTCTCAATGAAATTTCTAAAATTGAAAGATGAATAACATCATGATGAAAAAGAAAATAGGCTACTTACAAAAGAAGAAAAATCAACTTCACACTTCTTTTCTGTTTAATGCAAAAAAATAAGGGAGTGAGGTCTTATGAACCTTTAAGAGAAAAAATCTGTGATTGGAAACACAAACCAGCCAACTTGTCATTTATGTGTAGAGGGCATTGTCAGATATGAAAGCATTCAGAGTATTGCATCCATGTACCCTACCTAGAAGAATGTAAATATATATATACATATATGATATTTATATATTATATTTAGTTCAAGTAAATATAAAATATAATTCATCTGAACATATAATCCAACCAATAAAGAACTCAAGAAAGGACAGTGAGCACTACTGTCCTTCAGACTTGGATCTAAATAATCATGGTAAATATGATTTAGAGAAAAATGACTGCCCCTCTCTAAAACTAGAGTGAACTTCTGGGTCCTAGGCTGCCATTTCTATGTACAAATTCTATTCTAGATTCATTAATTCTTTGACCAGAAAGAATTCCCTAAGCCAGTAATGGGCTACCTTGATACAAGTAGTATTTACATAGGTATATCCAAAAGTAAAAATTAAGATTAAAATTTAGTACTTACGATTTAATCACATATAAATTATATCTCCATTAAAAATACATAAAGTGAAAAGACAAAAAAAAAATCCATTGATATTGAAAGCACTGGAATTCCCACCACCAGGAATTAATGCCATTAAATGGTATCTGCAGGGGTGCTATCCACATGACATCTTTGTGCAAGGTAGAAAGGGACATCTCAAGAGCCTTTACTTCCATCTCTTAAAAACTCTAGCAATAAATATATACTGCCTTTGATGACTATGATGAAACAATANATTAATGCCATTAAATGGTATCTGCAGGGGTGCTATCCACATGACATCTTTGTGCAAGGTAGAAAGGGACATCTCAAGAGCTTTTACTTCCATCTCTTAAAAACTCTAGCAATAAATATATACTGCCTTTGATGACTATGATGAAACAATATCCCCTTAACTCTGCTGCACTTGTGCAGGGCACACCCTGCCCAGTGTCATGGTTTAGACTTCGCTGTCCTGCCTTCCTCCACACTTCCTCCGTAGCCTCTGCCTCTGCCTAGAGTGACAGCCAACTGCTACTGAGATATTTTCTTGCCTGGTTTGCAGAGTTCATTGACCCTGGCCCATTCTTTATTACCAAGCCTAGTTTCTACAGAAATATGGTGGATTTCTCTGCAAGGGAAAAGGGAATCCTTTCCCTCAGCAAGGCAAGGGAATTTTGTCATAGGACTTGCCATAAGTTTGGCAAAAGACTCCTGTTTACCATTGCCAGAAATGAGTGGATAACTTCCACTTCATACCACTGCTCAGAAATCCCTTACCTTTCCTACATCTACCCCCACAGATACTAGGACCTGCCAGTGAGTAGGGGATGAGTCTGTAGTTAGCCGTCCCTCTCCTGTTTGTGACCTGGTACNGGGAGTTGGTGCTGGACAGGGAGGCCTGGCGTGCTGCGATTCATGGGTCGCAGAGTCGGACATGACTGAGTGACTGGACTGAATGAGCTGTGACCGTTTTGGTGGCTGAGAGTGGAGCTGTGGGTGCCTGCAGCCCAGAGCCCAGTGCTTAGGGCCACTGTAGGGCTCGGGCCACACAATTCCAAGGTGGGACCTCCCCTGCCCTTAGATCTTCTTGACTGTTTTTGAGGGACCCAGAATAGGTCTGATGCCTCCTCCATCAGATGGTGATGCTCCGGGGCAGGCACTGTGATGCCACCATCTGGGACCCCGAAGGAGGCCTGAGGTCTGTGTTCTCCCACACTCTTTGGTCCATGTCACCCCCCCCAGCCCCACTCCCTGATGTTGTGGAGAAAATGACTTAGATTTACAGCTCTCTTACCAGGAAGGCAGGAACATCAGCTTAACGGAATGTTAGTGAGCCTCTCGCCCAGCATTTCCCAACCACCAGTCCATGCCAGGCACAAGGCCAGGGCAGATTTTCCTCCCCCGCCTTCCTTTCATCCTAAACCTTACAAACAGAAGCACATCTCTGTGGCTCCAGCCACTACAGAAATAGCAGGGAGCCTGGCGAGGGCTCCCAGGGGCTGGGGCACTTGTGTGCCTTTGTTACCTTAGTCTTGAGCCCAAAGACTGTCTCTTCCTCCAGCATGTCAAGGAGCCTGTTGAGGCCACCATCCATCCCCCAAGTGCCTACAGTCCCCACCACAAGTCAAGGTTCACCTTACCTGTTGGGTTTACAGAAACTGTTCTGTCTTGTTCCATTAGCACCACATCTTATTGTTTTAATCTATTTTTTAATTGGAGGAAAATTCCTTTACAATTTGCTTGTAAAATTCCTTTTCAATGTGTGTTAGTTTCTGCTGTACAACACCACGAATCAACCATAATTACGCATATATCACCTCTCTCTTGAGCCTCCCTCTCCCCTGTCCCACCCCTCAGGTCATCACAGAGCACCAGGCTGGGCCCCTTGTGTTGTACAGCAATTTCTCACCAGCGATCTACTTTACACATGGTAGTATATATACGTCAATGCTGCTTTCTCCATTCATCTCATTTTTTCCTTCCCCTACTGTGCCCACAAGTCCACTTTCTACATCTGTGTCTCTATTCCTTCCATGCAAATAAGTTCATCAGTACCATTTTTCTAGATTCCATATATATGCATTAATATATATTTGTTTTTCTTATTCTGACTTACTTCACTCTGTCATCCACCTTACTAGAACTGACTCAAATTCATTCTTTTTTACGGCCGAGTAATATTCCATTGTGTATTTGTACCACATCCTCTTTATTCATTCATCTGTCCAATCACATCTAGGTTGCTTCCATGTCCCAGCTAGTGTAAACAGTGCTGTTTATGAACACTGGGGTACATGTGGTGCCACCTCTTGTGGAAATCTTCTCTTGCCCAGCATCCCTTCTCTGAGGCTCAGTCAGGGGGCCCTGCTCTGTGACCTCCAGGGCACTACCCACCGCTCTCTCTGCACACATGTGCAAACACAAATAAACAGCTGTGACCATGTAGATCAGTTTCTCTGTCTTCCTCAGCAGATGGGAGCTCCTTAAGGAAAGCAACTTGGGATCCTCTACCACTGAGTTCTCAGGACCCAGCATGGTGCCTGGCATCTGATGGGTGCCTAGTAAAAAGCTCACTCAGCAAATGAATGTGTAGAGAGATGGATGGGTGGATGGATGGAGAGATGGATACTTGCTGCTTGTGAAATAGCTGGACCTTGTTATTTATGCTCCAATATTACAGGGGAGGGAGCAAGAGATGCTGGCCAAAACCCCCAAGATGGTGGTGTGTCCTCCTCTCTCTCTATCAGACACTAGATTAAAGATGTATCCTGCATTAAACTTAAAAAATTTGAGGATCATATGCTTGTGATTCTCTCTCCTTTGTCTCCTTAAAGAGGCTGTGATGGTAGCAGGAGGATCAAAAGAATTCAGCATCTGTTTCTTAGTGTCTGTGGCCCTCTTGACAACTGTGGTCTCATCATCCAGAACAGTGTGTGTGTGTGTGTGTGTCTGTGTCTGTGTCTGTGTCTGTGTCTGTGTCTGTGTTTGTGTCTGTGTCAGTGTCTGTGTCTGTGTGAGTGAGATGGCAAAGTGTATGGGGCAGGAGAGGAACCTCAAGCTACCCTTTTCTCCTGAGCTGGCTCAGGCTGCTGTCAGCCCTTAGTCACCCCCACTTGCTGGCCAGTTCGCCTGGCTGGCTGTTTCCTCTGCGGAGCCTCTCTAACTGTAGAGCAGGTAGTCACTATTGGAGGTTTGGGATGCAGACCACAAACATGAGCACACATACTCACACACTCATCTATACCCACACTCATTCATGTGCACATTGACATATACTGTTACACACACTCATATGCTCACCCATGCGCCCTCTATTTCTAATCTACTGGGAGTCAAAAGGGCATCAGCACCCAGAGTCAGAATTCCAATAATTCCCAAGGGCAGCATTTCCAGATGTCGCTGGATCAGGAACAAAGAAGGATGTCTTAACTCTTACCTGCAGTAATCTGAGCCCTGACAGACAGATCCAGGGGGCAGCAGGGTGTCACCAGTCTTTCCTCATCTGACCCACAGGTCTCTCCAGCGCTGGAAGGAATTGCTCCATGGAGGACACACCTAGATTAATGAGCAGTGTCTTTCCGGTTTTCTTACAGCTTTACTGAGTTATGTTTTCATGCCATAAAATTCACTTGTAACACAATATCATCAATGATTTTAGTAAATTCATACACCACCACAATCACCACCACAACCCACCTTTAGAAGATTTCCATCACCCCTACCAAGCTCCTCAGGTTGGGGAAATTTCCCTCTCCCTAGTTTATTGAGCATTTTCATCACTTGGGAGCACTTTGTTTGGGGAGACTAATAAGGTTCTTAGTCATTTATATCTTAGCATCGATTAGTTTAATGCACTGCTTTTATAAATCCACTCAACTCATGAAGCAACGGCCCAGTACTGTTTCTACCACTGTTGAGGCTGGTGAGAGTTTGATGTCCCCTGGGCCCCTCAGCCTGGGGTTGGGCTGCTCTCTGGCGGTCCTGCCTCCACTCAGGTGAGCAGTAGGACATCATGCTCTGCTCACTGATGCGGTGACATCAGGGAGCCCCACTGGTGGGAACAGAGCCCATTTCCCAAGAGCTGCAGTTTTGTAGAGACAATATAGTAGTTACCCAATCACCATGATGCATTTTGGAAAGATGTAGTTGGTTAATAAAGGTGCAAAATGACAAGGTGCTCTGAAATTTAGAGGGTGGAATGCTTTTGTTGGGGAAGAGAGAGGGCAGTGGAGTGTGAAAGGCCCTGAGAGTGGAGTGCTGGGAATAGGGGATCAGGGAGTGAGGGGAAGCCAGGGAGGCCAAGCTTGCTGGGGCACTGTGGTAAGGGCCACCATGCCAGAGCTCCTCCTATGGGGCCATGCAGCCCAGACACATCCCCGGCTTCTTCAGGCGCCTCCGACGCTTCAGGTACTTTGGCCAGCTATCATGGACAATAATGCTTACTCAAGAGGAGGCAGGGCTGAAGACTCATGCAAGCCCAGACCAAGGCAAGATCTGCCTTTAGAGATTGTCCCAGAGGGTGGTGTGGGTATTCATTTTCATCTGGGTATGACCTGACAAGACCCACTGCCATGGCCCCAGGGTAGCCCTTAACCAAGCCAGCTAATCCTCATCTCTTTCCTTCATCTCTCGTTCCTTCCAGGAGTTGGTTCCATCTCATTTTATTTTTTTCTGCTATCCCTTGCCCCCACCCCTGCTCTCATTTCCTCTTTCCAGAGTGCAAGGGAATTTCGGCTGGAATAGCCCACTGTGTGTGGTGGGCCTGGGGGGGTGCATCCAGAGGTCGCTGGAGCTGGGAGGGCCCCAGGCGGGGGCTGAGCAATGTGTCACTGCCAGGCCTTGGCAAGGGCTGCAGCCCTAGGGGGTTGGGAGCAAGAGAGGCCCAGGAGGTGGGAGGCAGAGGGCAGCCGAGAGGCTTGGAGCCTGCCAGAGGAGAAGACCTGGGGGGAGGGAGGGTTGGGGAGGCCCTTCAAGCTTGGAAAGGGGATCCTTGCTGGCCACTTCCCGTCCAAGCTCCCAGGGCCTTTGGTAGGCTATCCTGGCTTAAGAGGTACCAACCTAGCCAAGAATTCTCCTTTCTTTAAAAAAATTTTTTTCACTAAATTAAATAATAGAGGGACTGTGTCTATCTCTATTTCCATGTAGCCAAGTCTGAGCCTCGGCTGATCCTGGAAGCCAANCTACAGAAATAGCAGGGAGCCTGGCGAGGGCTCCCAGGGGCTGGGGCACTTGTGTGCCTTTGTTACCTTAGTCTTGAGCCCAAAGACTGTCTCTTCCTCCAGCATGTCAAGGAGCCTGTTGAGGCCACCATCCATCCCCCAAGTGCCTACAGTCCCCACCACAAGTCAAGGTTCACCTTACCTGTTGGGTTTACAGAAACTGTTCTGTCTTGTTCCATTAGCACCACATCTTATTGTTTTAATCTATTTTTTAATTGGAGGAAAATTCCTTTACAATTTGCTTGTAAAATTCCTTTTCAATGTGTGTTAGTTTCTGCTGTACAACACCACGAATCAACCATAATTATGCATATATCACCTCTCTCTTGAGCCTCCCTCTCCCCTGTCCCACCCCCCAGGTCATCACAGAGCACCAGGCTGGGCCCCTTGTGTTGTACAGCAATTTCTCACCAGCGATCTACTTTACACATGGTAGTATATATACGTCAATGCTGCTTTCTCCATTCATCTCATTTTTTCCTTCCCCTACTGTGCCCACAAGTCCACTTTCTACATCTGTGTCTCTATTCCTTCCATGCAAATAAGTTCATCAGTACCATTTTTCTAGATTCCATATATATGCATTAATATATATTTGTTTTTCTTATTCTGACTTACTTCACTCTGTCATCCACCTTACTAGAACTGACTCAAATTCATTCTTTTTTACGGCCGAGTAATATTCCATTGTGTATTTGTACCACATCCTCTTTATTCATTCATCTGTCCAATCACATCTAGGTTGCTTCCATGTCCCAGCTAGTGTAAACAGTGCTGTTTATGAACACTGGGGTACATGTGGCGCCACCTCTTGTGGAAATCTTCTCTTGCCCAGCGTCCCTTCTCTGAGGCTCAGTCAGGGGGCCCTGCTCTGTGACCTCCAGGGCACTACCCACCGCTCTCTCTGCACACATGTGCAAACACAAATAAACAGCTGTGACCATGTAGATCAGTTTCTCTGTCTTCCTCAGCAGATGGGAGCTCCTTAAGGAAAGCAACTTGGGATCCTCTACCACTGAGTTCTCAGGACCCAGCATGGTGCCTGGCATCTGATGGGTGCCTAGTAAAAAGCTCACTCAGCAAATGAATGTGTAGAGAGATGGATGGGTGGATGGATGGAGAGATGGATACTTGCTGCTTGTGAAATAGCTGGACCTTGTTATTTATGCTCCAATATTACAGGGGAGGGAGCAAGAGATGCTGGCCAAAACCCCCAAGATGGTGGTGTGTCCTCCTCTCTCTCTATCAGACACTAGATTAAAGATGTATCCTGCATTAAACTTAAAAAATTTGAGGATCATATGCTTGTGATTCTCTCTCCTTTGTCTCCTTAAAGAGGCTGTGATGGTAGCAGGAGGATCAAAAGAAGAATTCAGCATCTGTTTCTTAGTGTCTGTGGCCCTCTTGACAACTGTGGTCTCATCATCCAGAACAGTGTGTGTGTGTGTGTGTGTGTCTGTGTGTCTGTGTGTCTGTGTCTGTGTGTCTGTGTCTGTGTCTGTGTGAGTGAGATGGCAAAGTGTATGGGGCAGGAGAGGAACCTCAAGCTACCCTTTTCTCCTGAGCTGGCTCAGGCTGCTGTCAGCCCTTAGTCACCCCCACTTGCTGGCCAGTTCGCCTGGCTGGCTGTTTCCTCTGCGGAGCCTCTCTAACTGTAGAGCAGGTAGTCACTATTGGAGGTTTGGGATGCAGACCACAAACATGAGCACACATACTCACACACTCATCTATACCCACACTCATTCATGTGCACATTGACATATACTGTTACACACACTCATATGCTCACCCATGCGCCCTCTATTTCTAATCTACTGGGAGTCAAAAGGGCATCAGCACCCAGAGTCAGAATTCCAATAATTCCCAAGGGCAACATTTCCAGATGTCGCTGGATCAGGAACAAAGAAGGATGTCTTAACTCTTACCTGCAGTAATCTGAGCCCTGACAGACAGATCCAGGGGGCAGCAGGGTGTCACCAGTCTTTCCTCATCTGACCCACAGGTCTCTCCAGCGCTGGAAGGAATTGCTCCATGGAGGACACACCTAGATTAATGAGCAGTGTCTTTCCGGTTTTCTTACAGCTTTACTGAGTTATGTTTTCATGCCATAAAATTCACTTGTAACACAATATCATCAATGATTTTAGTAAATTCATACACCACCACAATCACCACCACAACCCACCTTTAGAAGATTTCCATCACCCCTACCAAGCTCCTCAGGTTGGGGAAATTTCCCTCTCCCTAGTTTATTGAGCATTTTCATCACTTGGGAGCACTTTGTTTGGGGAGACTAATAAGGTTCTTAGTCATTTATATCTTAGCATCGATTAGTTTAATGCACTGCTTTTATAAATCCACTCAACTCATGAAGCAACGGCCCAGTACTGTTTCTACCACTGTTGAGGCTGGTGAGAGTTTGATGTCCCCTGGGCCCCTCAGCCTGGGGTTGGGCTGCTCTCTGGCGGTCCTGCCTCCACTCAGGTGAGCAGTAGGACATCATGCTCTGCTCACTGATGCGGTGACATCAGGGAGCCCCACTGGTGGGAACAGAGCCCATTTCCCAAGAGCTGCAGTTTTGTAGAGACAATATAGTAGTTACCCAATCACCATGATGCATTTTGGAAAGATGTAGTTGGTTAATAAAGGTGCAAAATGACAAGGTGCTCTGAAATTTAGAGGGTGGAATGCTTTTGTTGGGGAAGAGAGAGGGCAGTGGAGTGTGAAAGGCCCTGAGAGTGGAGTGCTGGGAATAGGGGATCAGGGAGTGAGGGGAAGCCAGGGAGGCCAAGCTTGCTGGGGCACTGTGGTAAGGGCCACCATGCCAGAGCTCCTCCTATGGGGCCATGCAGCCCAGACACATCCCCGGCTTCTCAGGCGCCTCCGACGCTTCAGGTACTTTGGCCAGCTATCATGGACAATAATGCTTACTCAAGAGGAGGCAGGGCTGAAGACTCATGCAAGCCCAGACCAAGGCAAGATCTGCCTTTAGAGATTGTCCCAGAGGGTGGTGTGGGTATTCATTTTCATCTGGGTATGACCTGACAAGACCCACTGCCATGGCCCCAGGGTAGCCCTTAACCAAGCCAGCTAATCCTCATCTCTTTCCTTCATCTCTCGTTCCTTCCAGGAGTTGGTTCCATCTCATTTTATTTTTTTCTGCTATCCCTTGCCCCCACCCCTGCTCTCATTTCCTCTTTCCAGAGTGCAAGGGAATTTCGGCTGGAATAGCCCACTGTGTGTGGTGGGCCTGGGGGGGTGCATCCAGAGGTCGCTGGAGCTGGGAGGGCCCCAGGCGGGGGCTGAGCAATGTGTCACTGCCAGGCCTTGGCAAGGGCTGCAGCCCTGGGGGGTTGGGAGCAAGAGAGGCCCAGGAGGTGGGAGGCAGAGGGCAGCCGAGAGGCTTGGAGCCTGCCAGAGGAGAAGACCTGGGGGGAGGGAGGGTTGGGGAGGCCCTTCAAGCTTGGAAAGGGGATCCTTGCTGGCCACTTCCCGTCCAAGCTCCCAGGGCCTTTGGTAGGCTATCCTGGCTTAAGAGGTACCAACCTAGCCAAGAATTCTCCTTTCTTTAAAAAAATTTTTTTCACTAAATTAAATAATAGAGGGACTGTGTCTATCTCTATTTCCATGTAGCCAAGTCTGAGCCTCGGCTGATCCTGGAAGCCAACCAGGTATGTGGAAAGAGGAAAAAGCAACAGCCAAAGAAAATGAAGCGATGCCTTGAAGGCCAGATGGAGGCCATGGGCAGAGATTTGCAGGAGGCCCTGGACTAGGGAGCCAAGGAAAAGAGGGTCCTGTCTGGCCTCAGAGCAGTGGGTGAAGGCAGGTTCAGAGCTGGTCTCCCCACAGTGGGCTCCTGGGAGGTTAGAGGCTGAACACGGGTGATCTGAGCATGAATGGAGACACCTACGGTTGGTGAGGAACCTCCAGGGAGCAGGGGCACTAAGTCTGGTGGAGGGCAGAAGGGGCACGGTGGTGGCTGCCCCGGTTGGAGGAGTGGGCTCACTTGGCACTTGATGCTCCCCAGTCTCGTGTCCCAGCTCCTTCTAGCCTAGAACTCACTTCGGCTGCCACCCCCATCTCCCACGCCTGCATGAGTCTCACCCTGAGGGGAACACTGGACCTTGAGTCTCAACCCAAGAAGAAAAATATGGCAGTGGGGTACCAGAAGGAGCAGCAAGTCTGCCCTATTGACTTCTGAGAAGGAGGGGGAGGCACAGCAGAGCTCCTCTACCTTACCTGCCTCTCTCATCCATCCCCCTCTCACGCCCATGCTTCCAGGTGGGGTGGGAGCCCTGAAATACCACATGGCAAAACCCCTAACCAACCCTGCCGTGTGTACCCCAGGCCATCTCAGAGCCACTCTCCACATCACAGCCAGAGCCCTCTTCCACCTTTCAGATATTAATACCTGCTTTGCATCAAACCCATCAATATTTTTCCTCAGCTCTCAGGATAGAGGTCAAGTTTCCAAGTATGTTCCCAAAGGTCCTACCAGACCAGGTGCCTTCCTACTGCTCCAACACCATGTCCTAACACCCCCATTACCCATGTTCCTGCACTCACTTCACACCACTCATAATTCTCTAAGAGTCCTGCTCTCTCCCTGTCCACCACCCCCTACTGGCTGTCCCTTCTCCTAGGAAGGTACCCTCTGTCATGCCCCTGATTAACTCCTCTCATACCAGCACCAAGGACAGCGCCTGGCACCAAATAGGTGTTAATGAATAATGATAACTGAATGAATCTCCTTCCCTTCCCCTGGGCCAAGTTAGGCATCTCTAGCTGGGTTAGGCCTCCTTAGCTTTTGTCATATTATATTGGAATAGCCTGATGGAATAGTCTTATGCAGATCTCCATATTTATTTTCATCCCATGTCTTTCTCTCACTAAAGCTAGATGGTAAGCCATGTATGCCTCCAGGAAAGGCTGCTTCAGTAGAAAAGGCAGAAATAGAGTTTAGAGAATTAAAAGCATAGATCTTGAGAGGATGGAAGAAGTTACGAATGTGGTTAGGATGCTCCAGAGTAAAACGAAAGGAGTGAGAGGGAGGCATGAGAGAGGAGTGGGGCCTAAACAGAAGGGAGGTGAACCCAGAGGAGCAGAGTGTCCCAGGGTGGGATCAGCATCTAGAAACGCCTGGCCCCTTGGGAGGCAGCATTCATTACCAGCAGCAGGCAGCCATGTGGGAGCCAAGTGGGTACAACCTCAAGCTCCCTGATCTCTACTTGGGTGGGAGCTCTCTGATCTCCAGACAGCACCTACTACAGACAGGCAGAATGCTGCCTATCGGCCATCCAGTGAGAGGGAAGCCTCTCTATGTGCTCTATGTCCCCAATCCCCATCCAACTCAAAAAAGTTGGAGCCCCATGAACACTGCACCATCCCAGGGATGTGGGGTTTTGAAAGGGATGGGGTGCTGGGGAAGGAAATCTCCTCACACCCATTTCACACCTGACAGAACAGAACTAAGATGCTCCTTCCCACAGGACAGTAGGGAAGAATGTGAGTCCCTGTTGTGCTCACCTCTCTTTCACTCAGCCGGGAGCCCAGGGCCAGTTGCATCTCCATCTCTTAGCATACTCCCTGGCACACTATATTAATAACTTCTCAGCACATCCAAGGCAGATAGTCCCCTCCTCTTCCCTACAGAACCTCAAATCTGTTCAAAGAAGCAGTGTGATGCATTTTAAGTATTCAGCTTTAACAGACTCTCTTGCAGCTAGGGTCACATTACAACAGTGTTTTGGATCATAAAACATAAGTGGGATAATATAATGTATATAGAGAAGGGAATGGCAACCCACTCCATATTCTTGCCTGGAGAATCCCATGGACAGAGGAACCTGGCGGGTTACAGTCCATGGGTTCGCAAAGAAGAGGATATGAATGAGCAATTAAGCATGCATGCACATAATATATGTAATATAAAATATGTACTAGGTAGGACTTCTGAGAAAGTTTATTGAAGGAACAGACTCAATAGGCATGTTCCTTTTCAGCTTTTGCCCTTCACTCTCACACTTCACCTTTCATCTTTCTTCCTGCCTAGAACATGGACATGATCTTCAGAGGTACAGGAACCATACAATGAAACAATGAAGTCAAATTTTATACACTAAAGATAGCAAAGCAGAGAGGCAGCAAAAGTTTGGGTCTCTAAGAGCATGTTGGAGGCCAGACTCTGCCATTCCTGGATTGCCTTCTTTAAACTTCTTGTTACTAAGTGTGTCAGTCAACAACTGTCACTATGTGCTGCATAACAAATCATCCCCAGACTGAATGGCTTTTTAAAAAGGTTATTCATTCTCATGCATACATCTCAGGATCAGCTGGCCTTAGCTCCAAGCTGCAGTTGGATCAACTCCATAAACATCTATCTCTTCCTTCTATGGCTAGCACTTAACCCAGAGCATGTTCTCCTATAATGACAGTAGAATCACAAGGAGGCAATCTCAACTGTACATTTCAGGTCTCTATTTGCATCAGCTATGGTTTTTCCAGTAGTCATGTATGGATGTGACAGTTGGACCATAAAGAAAGCTGAGCACTGAAGAATTGATGCTTTCAAACTGTGGTGTTGGAGAAGACTCTTGAGAGTTCCTTGGAATGCAAGGGGTTCAAACCAGTCAATCTTAAAGGAAATCAGTCCTGAATATTCACTGAAAGGACTGATGCTGAAGCTGAAGCTCCAATACTTTGGCCACCTGATGCGAAGAACAGACTTATTGGGAAAAGACCGTAATGCTGGGAAAAATTGAAGGCAGGAGGAGAAGCGGATGACAGAGGATGAGATGGTTAAATAGCATCACCGACTCTATGGAAACGTGATGACAGGGAAGCCTGGCATGCTGCAGTCCATGGGGTCACAAAAAGACAGACATGACTGAGCAACTGAACTAAACTGCATCACATCTGATTTGCATCACATCTGCTAACATCCCATTAACCAAAACAAGTCATGTAGAAGAGCCCAAACAGTTGAGGGTTGGCAAACTACCTTGCTTCTAAGGACCCACAAATTCACATGGCAAAGTGCATGGACATCGAGAGGAGTGAAAATTGGAACCAATGATTAGAAAATACTAGCTGGATAAATAAATGCTGAGTGCCTATTATATGTCAGGCATCACTTAGGCACTTTGTGTTCATTAATAATTGATTCATTAGTTTATTAATAAATCTCTGAAACAATTGATATGAAGCATGTTTTATTTCCTTTGTAGATTTAAAGATCCGTTTCTCAAAAAGGCTAGCAATATATCACTTGTAAAAAATCTAGGGCAGGATCTCAACCCTAGTTCTGAATATGCTGAAGCCTCTCCTCATCCAATGCATCATGCGTCCTTTTTTTTCCCCTAGAGTCTTCTTAGAAAGAAGGGGTGTCTGATTTGGGAAACCAATACTGGAACTAATGTCAACTTGTTGACTTGTCCCTACGTATCTGACTGCAAACCAAGAAGACTCCAAAGTGTGGGTGGGAAATGGGCAAAGAAGGCTCTGAGAATCCAGACTGTGCTGGTTGCAAGCAACAAAAACTTAGTTTGACTGTTTTAAGCTGAGAAAGTCTACTTAGTGTTTCTGAGAATTTCCCCCAGAGTTGGAAAGATAGACTCAGGAGACAACAGGCAGCAGGGGAGGTCGAAAAGCTGGAGCACAGCCCAGAGCCTGCAGCAGAAGGAACCCTAACACCTGCTGCCTTGCGCACTGGCAGCACAACTACCGCTGCCGCTGCCCCTGGCCACCCCCAGAGTAATTTTTCTCTTTCCTGGGCTTCAAGTCCAGGCCTCCCATAGGCCCAGGTCAGATGCTCAGGTCTTAGTTGCACAGAAAGAAAGTATCTGACTCCAGCATCTGCAGTAAGAAACAGGACCTGTCTTTCACCAGGATTCATGGTCAGGGATTCCTCCAAGCACATGAAAGGGGTTCAGAGAGTAAGAAGCAAAATTTTTTTTTTAAAAGGATAAAAGCCCGTCCACAGGCTCAGGAGGCAACCTGCAGCTAGTGCAGTTACAGAATATGTGAAGAAAGAGAGACAGGCCTGTCCCTGGGGTTCCCACCCCTGTTTATACACCTCGGGCAGTGGTGAGGCAGTGAGACCCAGAGCCTAACCTGAGCATCCTGGCCTCCAGCCCCAGGCGGCTCTTCTGATGTTTTTCCTGCTCTCAAGGGCTTCCAGGTAAAGAAAATCTCACCTACAGGGAACTTCTTGAGAACAGCAGGGCAAAGTGCTGGGTCTCATCCTTTAAGAGTTATGAAGACTTCAGAGAAGGGATTGGGGATGACAGAGAAGGCTGAGCAGGGCCGTGGAAGAAGGTAGAGGGTTCAAGATGGGGGATACAGAAGGCATGCTGCTGTGAGTGGGGTGATGGGCAAGAGGAGCCCCCTGTCCCTTCTTCCTCTCCTGCTGAGCTCCGCCAGTGCATCCTGGGCTGGCCAGCTTTCTCCAATGCTGGGAGGAAGGGAGAATAATGGTAGCGTACATTCAGACTGAGCCCAGATAACCCTGACATTCAGAAACTCTCTAGGTGCCTGGGTGAGCACGGACTTCAGATCCTCATCCTGACTCTTCTCATGTAGACCAAGTTACTTCAGATCTCTGAGCCTCGATGCCCCCATCCTTAACATAACGAAATAGTGGTGCTTCCATCATTGGTCTGCTGGGAGGATTTACATCTGGTCCAGATGTAAATTGCTTAGAACGCTGTTGCACATAAAAGCACTGTATAAGGTTAGCTATGCTGTTACTGCTGATGACAAGGATGACGACTGCAGTAACAAGCCTACCACACAGATAAGGCCCAGAGTAGACTCCCATTAAAACTTTCTCCAGGGCTTCCCCAGTGGCTCAGCTGGTAAAGAAGCCTCCTATAATTCAGGAGACACAGGAGATGTGGGGTCAATCCCTGGGTCAAGTAGAACCCCTGGAGGAAGTCGTGGCAATCCGCTTCAGTATTCTTGCCTGGAGAATCCCAGGGACAGAGGAGCCTGGTGGGCTGCAGTCCAAAGTGTCCCAGAGTCGGACACAACTGAGCAACTAAGCAAGCGTGCATGCAAATGCTTTCTCCTCCCCTCTTTCTTTGCTTTCACTGCCTTTTCTCCCCAAAAGGAGGACAGCCGCAGGACCGCCTCTCCCCAAGAATGGGCCTTGCTATGGTCACAGCCACTCCTCAGGTCTTAGAGCCTATAATGAAGGGTTTGTGGAGGAGCAGGGGAAGGCTGTGCACCCTCAACCTCGTCTGCTCTCACATCCTGAGGAGCCCGACAGAGGCTCTGCTTCCCTGGTTTAGCCCCAGCGACCCCAGGCCCCTTGGGACTGCACCCGTGCTCCACATGCCCTGCCAGGTCTAGGCTCCTGGTGAGTCTCTATTCCTCACCCGGCCTGGGAGCTCCCTGGGGAGAGGGACGGGCCTGTTAACTGGCTGGACTTGGGGCCAGGGATGGTGGTGGGTCCTCAGAACAGTGGAGGGCACTAACCACAGCCTTACCAAGCACAGGTCTCCCCACCCTGCTTCCCTTCTCTGTACCTCCATGAAGCCCCCGGAGGAGAAGGGGGCAAGGTCTGGGGTCAGAAAGAGGCACGCTGAGTCTCATCCCGCCATGGAGGCTCCCTCATCGTAGAGGAGCTTCAGGAGCCCTTGGCCTGTAAAAGCGCCAGAGCAGGGCTGGCTAGACTCCCTCAGCCCCGGGGAAGGCTCCCTCCTCTGACTGCCCCAGGCAAGCCACATCTTGTACCCTGAGTTCTGGGGCCAGGGTCTGGACGCTTTGGACCCTCTAGTCTCACACATCCAGGCCTGGGACAGCCCTAGCCGCTGGCTCACTCCCCTCCCTCCCTCCCCGTCCCCAGCACAGAAGCCCCTGTCAGGGATCACTGCAAAGCACCACGTGGAGATCTAATCTGGGGCGGGGGCGCCGAGCTGAGGCAGGGTGGAAGGGGTCGATGAGAGGAGGAAATTAATGATTAAATAATGGGTTCCAAATGTAGCGGCTCCGAGTGAAATCCCCAGCCGCAAGCCGGCAGGCTGCACGCTCTCGGCCTGGCTCCAGGAGCCCCGAAGGAGGCCCGAGCAGGCGGCGGAGATGCTGGTGGCGGCTGCGGGCGGCTCCCCCCAGGTCCGGTCAAACGGTCCCGGACCGGACGCAGGGTCAGCGTGGTGCCTGTGGGGCCCTAGTGATTCCTGATGACAGGTGGGAGCCCTGCCACTTGGAGCGAGGCCACCGAACAGAGGAGGGCCCTTGCCGGGGACGCAGCAGTGACGGCTGGGCCGGGCAGGGGCTGGGTCTAGGCCGGCAACTTGGCCAAGGCTGCAGCCACTCTTGGCCTCTATGACTGGCACCCCCTTCCCCATTTCATTTCATCCCTTCATCTTCCTGGATACCCTGAGGCTCAGCTTTTTCTAGCAGAGGGCCTGGCAGTGAATCCAAGGGGAGGGATAGCGCCCTCCACCCAGACCACCGCTCCCACCCTAAATCTTCCCCCAGGACTACGCCCCCTTCCTGTGCCCTGCTAGGATGCTCACCCCTTACATGGGAGAGGCCATCCCCACACTGAAACTCTAGTCTTGTCTAGAGAAAATTCTTTCTTATTGTGCCTCAGTTTCCCTTTGAACACTAAGGTCTGGGGTTCCTCTAGAGCACTCCCTTAGGAGCTAGGATCCTTCTGCCTTTTTTTTTGTTTGTTTGTTTCTACCTGGTGTAAGGGCAGGAAAGGTACGTGAGTTAGCAGTCTTTCACTCCCTGGGTTTCTGCCCCAGCGCATACTGCCATGTGCCCTGGCCACACCTCCTCCCCTGGCAAAACAGCCCAGGTCTGGGAAGCCCGGGACAAGCATCTTGGGCCCAAGGCTCCTTTCCCCCTCCTCTGGAACCCTGCTTGGAGCCTGAAATTTTCCACACTGAGACTTTGGCTGCAGACACTGGAACTTTTGCAATTTCCTGACTCAAAAACTGCTCCCCCACCCCTGAGCCCTCCACCATAACCCCTTGCAGGTCTTATGGGGTGGTCATCTCAGCACAGGCGCAGAGTTCAGACTATTGGGAGCATAATTCTAGGTCTTCACCTGTGATATGGCAAAAGGCACCCTTCAGCTAGAAGTCCCCATCACCCGCTTGTCTCCCCAAGAGCCTCCCAGGAGAATAGAGATCAGTGGGCAAGAAACAAACCAATCTCCAGGTAAACGGGCTAGAATGATGGGAACAGAATTTTCTCTGCACGACTCCAACCACACAGAACCAAATGACTTTGGAGTTTGGGGACTGCCTTCCAAGTGCTGCCTTCCAAGACCAGATAAGGGAATATTGAGGAATATCTGGGCCTGAGAAGATGATACATGTAGCCCTGCAGAATACTGGGATCGAGCCTGGGACCGGGCCAGCACTTGAGAAAAAAATGGAAGCCAGGAGCCCAGCGTTTCTCACAACAGCCTCGTCCTGCTGAAGCTGTCGCAGGCAGCCCCTGCCTGCCTCAGAACAGTGCTTGTGGCCAGGAGGCAGCTGCCAAGCTGACCGTCACCCTGCAGGAGTCTGCAGGTGAGAGCTGAGAGGGGACGGTTCTTTTAAGCTTTGTCTCGCGGAGCTGGGCCTGTCCTCTCTCTGCCCCCACAGCTCTCCTGAGTGTTTCCTGTGACGTCAGGGACTGGCAGCCCACAGCCCGGCCGAGGCCTGCCAGGGCTCCTGTCACACCCCACCACACTCCGGGACACCAATCTCGGGTGGCTTTTATGGGCTTCCATTCTCTCCTACTCTGGAAAGGCAGGCCAAATAAACACTGGGCCGAGTGAGCCTGAGGCCTTGCTCTCCCCAGGTCCCCCCACGCCACCTCATCCAAGATCCACACACCGTCCGGGATTGCGCGTGCAGAAGAATTTTAATAAAAACAAGCAATTCAGAAGGTCTGGCGGGGCAAGCAGGCTGGCCGGCCCCGAAGACTCAGTGCTATTCCTGGCCTGGGAGACCAGGAGGCTCTCCTAGGAACAGGAGCTCCCAAGACAAATACAGAGCAACAGGCAGGCTTTGTCTTCTTCCTTTGAAGACAGAACGTCCAGGCCGGGACGTGGCCACACAGGAGGAGAGGAGAGAGGCTGGAGGGCGGGGGCCTAAGAGGAGGTGGTCAGGGCTGACAGCAAAGGCTGTTTGGGGCTCAGGTTCTCCGGGAAGCTCCCAGAGGAGGGCATTTGGGAAACCTGAAAGGAAGAGATTTTCCTTGGCTTGTCCACCTGTCTGGCCTCCCGTACTCCCCTTGCTCAACACCCCTCCCCCCAACACACAGTTCAATCAGGTGCCTGCTGTCCCCAAAAGCATGAAAATCCATCTCAAAGAGCCCTGAAACCATAGCGTGGATGGGGTGGAAACCCAAAAACAAAATTGAAAGTTTTTCTTCCCTTGGTTCTGCAAAGATGGATTTTTTTTTTTTCCAAAAGGAATTTAATTAAAGACAGAAAGAGACCAACATAAACCAAGAAATCACACACACATGTGAAAATGGCCTTGACAGCCTTGGGGTCCTGGCCTAAGAGTAGGGAAGTCTGGGAACAAGGTTCCTGGGCCCCCAGAAGCTGGGCCTCTGGAGTCTGACCTCCTCTGAGGCCTTTCAAGAGGTCCTGGGGGACCTCAGATCTTCTTAAGGTGTGAGTCAGACGATCTGTTGGCCCCAGACAGGGAAGCTCAGGACTTGGCCACTGCCTAATACTCATCCAGACCCATGCTCAGAACCCAAGCTTGCACCTTGGGACATAGCCTCTAACAGACCATTTTCAGGGTGTTAAGAGTTGCTCCCTGGTCTTGCCATGGTTCATGGTTCAGGCCGCTCGCTAAAGGCTTCCCCTTTCTGACCCTACCCTGGTTTTTTTCACATTTTGACCTTGTGTTCTCTCCTTTCAAAGCCCTCACCTCAAGCAACTGTTTTCACTCTGGCTGGTGGCTTCGCCCTATAACCAGGATGCAGAGCCCCCTGGCAGCAGTGCTGCTGAGATGCCCCTGGCTCAGCCTGGCCCTGGGCCCTGGCATCTGGGTAGAGCCCCTCCCAGGCAGTCCTCATCTAGGTTTACCAGGGCCCCAAAGAGAGATTTAATGAACAAATGAGTAGTGAACAGTAAACTCCTATTCAGTCTTCACACACCAAGGCCTTTCCCCAGTGCCCAGGTAGAGTCACTCACTCCATAGTAACCCCTATTCATAGTTTTTATCATATACTTACCACATTGATGTTCACCAATACGTTATCAAAGCAATATTGCATGTTGATTCTCCCCAGGCTTTGTTTCCCTTTGCATCTTCCTGACATCTAGAACAATGTCTAGCCCATAAGAGATGCTCAGTAAGTGTCTGCAGAATCCCTGACCACTTTGAACTTTTTCAACCTGGGCTATGAGCCTCTTTCCACCTTCTGCATCTGTCCTTGCCTTTTACTTCTAACCTTGAGCTCTTTCTTTTTCCTCTCACTATCATGCTCATTCAAGATTCTCTGAGCAGAATTTCCCTTGGGATTTTAAGTTGTAAAAGCCTCTTTTCTCTATGAACTTCTCAAGGGGGTAGCCTCACCTTCTACGTTGGCATCCCACATCATAGCATCATGCCTGGCACTCAGTAAGTAACTGTTGGACAAATAGACNAGATGGGGGATACAGAAGGCATGCTGCTGTGAGTGGGGTGATGGGCAAGAGGAGCCCCCTGTCCCTTCTTCCTCTCCTGCTGAGCTCCGCCAGTGCATCCTGGGCTGGCCAGCTTTCTCCAATGCTGGGAGGAAGGGAGAATAATGGTAGCGTACATTCAGACTGAGCCCAGATAACCCTGACATTCAGAAACTCTCTAGGTGCCTGGGTGAGCACGGACTTCAGATCCTCATCCTGACTCTTCTCATGTAGACCAAGTTACTTCAGATCTCTGAGCCTCGATGCCCCCATCCTTAACATAACGAAATAGTGGTGCTTCCATCATTGGTCTGCTGGGAGGATTTACATCTGGTCCAGATGTAAATTGCTTAGAACGCTGTTGCACATAAAAGCACTGTATAAGGTTAGCTATGCTGTTACTGCTGATGACAAGGATGACGACTGCAGTAACAAGCCTAGCACACAGATAAGGCCCAGAGTAGACTCCCATTAAAACTTTCTCCAGGGCTTCCCCAGTGGCTCAGCTGGTAAAGAAGCCTCCTATAATTCAGGAGACACAGGAGATGTGGGGTCAATCCCTGGGTCAAGTAGAACCCCTGGAGGAAGTCGTGGCAATCCGCTTCAGTATTCTTGCCTGGAGAATCCCAGGGACAGAGGAGCCTGGTGGGCTGCAGTCCAAAGTGTCCCAGAGTCGGACACAACTGAGCAACTAAGCAAGCGTGCATGCAAATGCTTTCTCCTCCCCTCTTTCTTTGCTTTCACTGCCTTTTCTCCCCAAAAGGAGGACAGCCGCAGGACCGCCTCTCCCCAAGAATGGGCCTTGCTATGGTCACAGCCACTCCTCAGGTCTTAGAGCCTATAATGAAGGGTTTGTGGAGGAGCAGGGGAAGGCTGTGCACCCTCAACCTCGTCTGCTCTCACATCCTGAGGAGCCCGACAGAGGCTCTGCTTCCCTGGTTTAGCCCCAGCGACCCCAGGCCCCTTGGGACTGCACCCGTGCTCCACATGCCCTGCCAGGTCTAGGCTCCTGGTGAGTCTCTATTCCTCACCCGGCCTGGGAGCTCCCTGGGGAGAGGGACGGGCCTGTTAACTGGCTGGACTTGGGGCCAGGGATGGTGGTGGGTCCTCAGAACAGTGGAGGGCACTAACCACAGCCTTACCAAGCACAGGTCTCCCCACCCTGCTTCCCTTCTCTGTACCTCCATGAAGCCCCTGGAGGAGAAGGGGGCAAGGTCTGGGGTCCGAAAGAGGCACGCTGAGTCTCATCCCGCCATGGAGGCTCCCTCATCGTAGAGGAGCTTCAGGAGCCCTTGGCCTGTAAAAGCGCCAGAGCAGGGCTGGCTAGACTCCCTCAGCCCCGGGGAAGGCTCCCTCCTCTGACTGCCCCAGGCAAGCCACATCTTGTACCCTGAGTTCTGGGGCCAGGGTCTGGACGCTTTGGACCCTCTAGTCTCACACATCCAGGCCTGGGACAGCCCTAGCCGCTGGCTCACTCCCCTCCCTCCCTCCCCGTCCCCAGCACAGAAGCCCCTGTCAGGGATCACTGCAAAGCACCACGTGGAGATCTAATCTGGGGCGGGGGCGCCGAGCTGAGGCAGGGTGGAAGGGGTCGATGAGAGGAGGAAATTAATGATTAAATAATGGGTTCCAAATGTAGCGGCTCCGAGTGAAATCCCCAGCCGCAAGCCGGCAGGCTGCACGCTCTCGGCCTGGCTCCAGGAGCCCCGAAGGAGGCCCGAGCAGGCGGCGGAGATGCTGGTGGCGGCTGCGGGCGGCTCCCCCCAGGTCCGGTCAAACGGTCCCGGACCGGACGCAGGGTCAGCGTGGTGCCTGTGGGGCCCTAGTGATTCCTGATGACAGGTGGGAGCCCTGCCACTTGGAGCGAGGCCACCGAACAGAGGAGGGCCCTTGCCGGGGACGCAGCAGTGACGGCTGGGCCGGGCAGGGGCTGGGTCTAGGCCGGCAACTTGGCCAAGGCTGCAGCCACTCTTGGCCTCTATGACTGGCACCCCCTTCCCCATTTCATTTCATCCCTTCATCTTCCTGGATACCCTGAGGCTCAGCTTTTTCTAGCAGAGGGCCTGGCAGTGAATCCAAGGGGAGGGATAGCGCCCTCCACCCAGACCACCGCTCCCACCCTAAATCTTCCCCCAGGACTACGCCCCCTTCCTGTGCCCTGCTAGGATGCTCACCCCTTACATGGGAGAGGCCATCCCCACACTGAAACTCTAGTCTTGTCTAGAGAAAATTCTTTCTTATTGTGCCTCAGTTTCCCTTTGAACACTAAGGTCTGGGGTTCCTCTAGAGCACTCCCTTAGGAGCTAGGATCCTTCTGCCTTTTTTTTTTTTGTTTTTTTCTACCTGGTGTAAGGACAGGGAAGGTACGTGAGTTAGCAGTCTTTCACTCCCTGGGTTTCTGCCCCAGCGCATACTGCCATGTGCCCTGGCCACACCTCCTCCCCTGGCAAAACAGCCCAGGTCTGGGAAGCCCGGGACAAGCATCTTGGGCCCAAGGCTCCTTTCCCCCTCCTCTGGAACCCTGCTTGGAGCCTGAAATTTTCCACACTGAGACTTTGGCTGCAGACACTGGAACTTTTGCAATTTCCTGACTCAAAAACTGCTCCCCCACCCCTGAGCCCTCCACCATAACCCCTTGCAGGTCTTATGGGGTGGTCATCTCAGCACAGGCGCAGAGTTCAGACTATTGGGAGCATAATTCTAGGTCTTCACCTGTGATATGGCAAAAGGCACCCTTCAGCTAGAAGTCCCCATCACCCGCTTGTCTCCCCAAGAGCCTCCCAGGAGAATAGAGATCAGTGGGCAAGAAACAAACCAATCTCCAGGTAAACGGGCTAGAATGATGGGAACAGAATTTTCTCTGCACGACTCCAACCACACAGAACCAAATGACTTTGGAGTTTGGGGACTGCCTTCCAAGTGCTGCCTTCCAAGACCAGATAAGGGAATATTGAGGAATATCTGGGCCTGAGAAGATGATACATGTAGCCCTGCAGAATACTGGGATCAGAGCCTGGGACCGGGCCAGCACTTGAGAAAAAAATGGAAGCCAGGAGCCCAGCGTTTCTCACAACAGCCTCGTCCTGCTGAAGCTGTCGCAGGCAGCCCCTGCCTGCCTCAGAACAGTGCTTGTGGCCAGGAGGCAGCTGCCAAGCTGACCGTCACCCTGCAGGAGTCTGCAGGTGAGAGCTGAGAGGGGACGGTTCTTTTAAGCTTTGTCTCGCGGAGCTGGGCCTGTCCTCTCTCTGCCCCCACAGCTCTCCTGAGTGTTTCCTGTGACGTCAGGGACTGGCAGCCCACAGCCCGGCCGAGGCCTGCCAGGGCTCCTGTCACACCCCACCACACTCCGGGACACCAATCTCGGGTGGCTTTTATGGGCTTCCATTCTCTCCTACTCTGGAAAGGCAGGCCAAATAAACACTGGGCCGAGTGAGCCTGAGGCCTTGCTCTCCCCAGGTCCCCCCACGCCACCTCATCCAAGATCCACACACCGTCCGGGATTGCGCGTGCAGAAGAATTTTAATAAAAACAAGCAATTCAGAAGGTCTGGCGGGGCAAGCAGGCTGGCCGGCCCCGAAGACTCAGTGCTATTCCTGGCCTGGGAGACCAGGAGGCTCTCCTAGGAACAGGAGCTCCCAAGACAAATACAGAGCAACAGGCAGGCTTTGTCTTCTTCCTTTGAAGACAGAACGTCCAGGCCGGGACGTGGCCACACAGGAGGAGAGGAGAGAGGCTGGAGGGCGGGGGCCTAAGAGGAGGTGGTCAGGGCTGACAGCAAAGGCTGTTTGGGGCTCAGGTTCTCCGGGAAGCTCCCAGAGGAGGGCATTTGGGAAACCTGAAAGGAAGAGATTTTCCTTGGCTTGTCCACCTGTCTGGCCTCCCGTACTCCCCTTGCTCAACACCCCTCCCCCCAACACACAGTTCAATCAGGTGCCTGCTGTCCCCAAAAGCATGAAAATCCATCTCAAAGAGCCCTGAAACCATAGCGTGGATGGGGTGGAAACCCAAAAACAAAATTGAAAGTTTTTCTTCCCTTGGTTCTGCAAAGAGGGTTTTTTTTTTTTCCAAAAGGAATTTAATTAAAGACAGAAAGAGACCAACATAAACCAAGAAATCACACACACATGTGAAAATGGCCTTGACAGCCTTGGGGTCCTGGCCTAAGAGTAGGGAAGTCTGGGAACAAGGTTCCTGGGCCCCCAGAAGCTGGGCCTCTGGAGTCTGACCTCCTCTGAGGCCTTTCAAGAGGTCCTGGGGGACCTCAGATCTTCTTAAGGTGTGAGTCAGACGATCTGTTGGCCCCAGACAGGGAAGCTCAGGACTTGGCCACTGCCTAATACTCATCCAGACCCATGCTCAGAACCCAAGCTTGCACCTTGGGACATAGCCTCTCACAGACCATTTTCAGGGTGTTAAGAGTTGCTCCCTGGTCTTGCCATGGTTCATGGTTCAGGCCGCTCGCTAAAGGCTTCCCCTTTCTGACCCTACCCTGGTTTTTTTTCACATTTTGACCTTGTGTTCTTTCCTTTCAAAGCCCTCACCTCAAGCAACTGTTTTCACTCTGGCTGGTGGCTTCGCCCTATAACCAGGATGCAGAGCCCCCTGGCAGCAGTGCTGCTGAGATGCCCCTGGCTCAGCCTGGCCCTGGGCCCTGGCATCTGGGTAGAGCCCCTCCCAGGCAGTCCTCATCTAGGTTTACCAGGGCCCCAAAGAGAGATTTAATGAACAAATGAGTAGTGAACAGTAAACTCCTATTCAGTCTTCACACACCAAGGCCTTTCCCCAGTGCCCAGGTAGAGTCACTCACTCCATAGTAACCCCTATTCATAGTTTTTATCATATACTTACCACATTGATGTTCACCAATACGTTATTAAAGCAATATTGCATGTTGATTCTCCCCAGGCTTTGTTTCCCTTTGCATCTTCCTGACATCTAGAACAATGTCTAGCCCATAAGAGATGCTCAGTAAGTGTCTGCAGAATCCCTGACCACTTTGAACTTTTTCAACCTGGGCTATGAGCCTCTTTCCACCTTCTGCATCTGTCCTTGCCTTTTACTTCTAACCTTGAGCTCTTTCTTTTTCCTCTCACTATCATGCTCATTCAAGATTCTCTGAGCAGAATTTCCCTTGGGATTTTAAGTTGTAAAAGCCTCTTTTCTCTATGAACTTCTCAAGGGGGTAGCCTCACCTTCTACGTTGGCATCCCACATCATAGCATCATGCCTGGCACTCAGTAAGTAACTGTTGGACAAATAGACCAGATGCCTGAATTAATGAAAGAATATTTTTCCCAGAGCTTTTGGAAATCTCTCTAGCTACACAGTCACCATTCATCAAAATTATTCTCACTTTCAATTTTCTACTTAGTTTCTTCTTGCTGATAAGAACTAAATCTAACTGAGTATTCTATTTCTCCCAGCTGCTTTATAGACCTTCTGGAAGTGGTTCTTTTTATCTTCTCTTCCCTTCTCACCCCATGCCCCTAGAAGGTACATTAGATTCAGCTTGGTATCAGTCAGAACAGGCCAGGTTATGATACAGTGACAAATAGCACTGAAATATCAGTGACTTAAATAGCAAAAGTCAGAGTGACTCTTCTGGAAAGGGTCTTGCTTCTACGTATCATCTTGATGTTGCACTTTCTTATCAACAGCAACTGCATGGGCACCACAACAATGGGAGAGAAAGATGGAGAGTTTGGCACAGTCAATTTAATTTTCTACCTAGAAGTGGGTGGACATTCCTTCTGCTCACATTTCACTGCCCAAAGCAAGTCACATGACCATGCTTAATTTGTAGGGGTTGGGGAAGTTCAATCTTCATTTGCCTAGAAGGTGAGGGGACCAGATATTGGGGAACAGTGGGAATCCCTGCCACACTAAGAATCGGGGTCAAACTCTGGCCTGCCGAGTTGGTTAGATGTTCAGCTTGTGGCCAGGAAGAGGAGATGAGAAGCAGAACAATGGGAATGACTCCACCCTCGATCTGAACTGGGGCTTGAACTGCTCAGTCACTAATTACCATACCAGTCCCTTCCTAGGATTTCTGCCAGAAGCTTCGCCAGGAGCCCTGAGTAATCACAGCTTCACAGTCAGCACCAGGGAAAACTGTCCAACTTCTCTCAGGCCTGTGGTTTCCAAGTCAGGTCTGTGGAATTGAGGCTTGGGACCTGAGGCCTAAGATGCCTCTCCCAGGGGGCCTCTCACCCAAACCAAGGCCCTGCTGAGGGGATACTCCAGGAAGAGTGACTGGAAGGAGGTGGTTTGCTGGGTGGGGTCACTCACCACAGCTCCACCCCTGCCACAGCCCTTCCCAGCCTCCACCCCTCCCAGCCTCCGGGCCTCCCCACATGCCTGCTACTCCTCATTGATGCCTTTTCCCCTCTGGCTTTCTTGGCTATGATATGAGTCCTGAGGTGCCTTCTAGTGGCAGGGCCTGAGAGAGGAGGTCTGACTTTTTGTAGAAATATAGGAAGAAGGAAGAGGAGAGAGTGGACAAATAAATATATAATATTCTGGGAGTGATACGGGGATACTATGAAGGGGTCCCTGATGAAGACCGAGGGTCTTTGTAAGGAGATGGAATCAGAGCCGAGACCTAAGGGATGACAAGGAGCCAGGTCTGAGTAAGGGACATGGAAGGAGAGATGAGCCTTTCCCAAGAGAAGGGTCCCCTCTGCCTCTAACCCCAGGGTTGGGGGAAGGATCTAGGGAGCCGGTGGCTCAGACGGTAAAGTATGTGCCTGCACTGCAGGAGATCCGGGTTCGATCCCTGAGTTGGAAAGATCCTCTGGAGAAGGAAATGGCAACCCACTCCAGTACTCTTGCCTGGAAAATTCCATGGATAGAGGAGCCTTGTAGGCTACAGTCCATGGGGTCGCAGAGTCAGACACGNTCTTCTTCTTCTCATGTTCTTCTTCTTCTTTTCAACTACTTCTTCTTTTTCTTCTTCTTCTTCTCACTTTCTTCATCTTCTTCTTCTTTTTCACACCTTCTTCTTCTTCTTCTCAACTTCTTCTTTCTCTTCTCAACTTCTTCTTCTTCTTCTCACATTCTTCTTGTTCTTCCTTTTCTTCTTCTTTTTCTTCTTTTCTCAGCTCCTTCTTTTTATTCACACCTTCTTCTTCTTCTTCTCAACTTCTTCTTCTTTTTCACACCTTCTTCTTCTTCTTCTTTTTCTTCTTCTTCTTCTTCTATTTCTTCTTCTTCTTCATCTTCTTCTTCTCACCTTCTTCTTNGACTCGATGGACATGAGTCTGAGTGAACTCCAGGAGATGGTGATGGATAGGGAGGCCTGGAGTGCTGCAATTCATGGAGTCACAAAGAGTCAGACATGACTGAGTGACTGAACTGAACTGACTGAACTGATGTGTTATATGCTTTGAGAAATAAAGTTTGCCTTTGGAAGATTAAACCCTTGCAAAGGATTTGAAATAGACTGGAGTGAAATGGGGAAGATGGAAGAAACACAGAGCAAAGACTTTGAGACAGGAATAAGCTTGCTATCTTCTGGGAATGACTAAGGTGGAAGAGAAGAGTCCAAGAAGTGGTGAAGCTAAAGCTGAAGGGTGGAGGGGATAAGAGAAGGATGTGGACGTCAAGGAGGGGACCTGGGATTTGATGAAACAAGAGAAGAGGTGACACAGAGGACTCTTGGTTGGGTGGGAAGTGCATTACAGAGTGGCCGGGCAAGAAGGGCTCACGGGGAAGAGGCCATCTGGAGGCGGCTGGGGTCATCCAGCCAAGCCACGATGCCAGTGGGATTGAAATGGGCTGAGAAAGAGTAAATCCGTCTTGTCTCACTGTGCATGACAGGGAGGAAGCAAGGCGCCTTGGAGCTTCCAGTCTGGAAAGTAGCCTGGTGGTACCTCTGACAGAAACAAGGCGGCTGAAAGGTTCTGGAGGAGAGGTTGTGAACTGGTTAGGGCCGTGCTTTTCTGTTAATAGTGGGCATGCCCACCAGGGACTTGGAGCTGTGGGCCTGAAACTTGGCAACAAGGCTGTGGGCCAGGATGCGGGCTTAGAAAGGGAAGAATCAAAGGAGCTGTCCTCGGAGGCAGATTGAGGGAGAAAGCAGATCTTGGGAATCACCTACAGTGGTGGTAGGGAAAACGGAGTGGAGCAGATAGGCGAGGGGGTGAGCCAGGAGCAGCGGAAGAGAAAGCAGGCAGTGCCTCTCCCGCAGGAGTCCTGGAGGCCGAGGGCTGCCCGTGTTTCCCCGAAGGGAAGTGGGGACAGGCATCTGGGGGTTTCTCACCTCAGAGGAGCTCTTCCCTAGAGCCAGGCCAGGCCAGAGGGGTGACATTCTGGCAGCGCTCAGAACGTCTGCGCCCGCCCCCAGGGCGGCCTCCCACAGGCTGCTCCTGTGGTCCAGTGGACACGTCGCTCTCCTGGGGTCAGCGCCGGGGCGGCAGCAGCCTCCGTGTGAGGTGGTAGTGCTGGCATCTGATTCCCTGGAACAGGGACTAGGAAAACAGATGACCTCAGGCTGAAAGCTCTTAGAAGCATTGCTCAGAAGAGGGCGGAAAAGACGAGGCTAAAAATACACACAGACCCAAATTCCCTACCTCTCCGGAAAAATTCCAGGCAGAGTGTCCTGCAAATGCGTCTGACGCAGGCCCTGCACGTGGCTGTCCCCTCACCACCCTTTCCCCGTCATGCTTGTCTCTGGCCTGTGCACCTGCCCTCCACCCAGGCTGGTTCCTCTCCATCCCCGGGGCTTGGCTCAGTCCCGCCTCCCACCTGTCCCCACGTCCCCCGACTTCCACCTGAGGCACCTTCCTTCTCCGTTGGGCTTGTCCTCACTTGGGCACCATTCATCTCAGAGTGGCCCTCCAACTGCTGGACCACCCATGCCAGGACTGATCTGAGTCCCCTAACCCAGAATCTGAACCACACAAAATTAACCCTCAGATGGTCTCTCTTTCCCTCAACTTCTGAAGGTTAGACGGATCTCTTACAGTCATAATAGAATCTTCACAATAGAGGTGGAAGAAAGAAGGGGCTCCTAACGTTTCCTTTTTCTTCTGTATCCAAAAGCACTCAGTCTATAATTAGGCACATGTGGAGCTTTAATAAGGTGGTGCTAGTGGTAAGAAATTAGTGGGCTTCCCCGGTGGTTCAGACGGTAAAGAATCCTCCTGCAGTGCAGAAGACCTAGGTTCAATCCCTGGGTTGGAAAGATCTCCTGGAGGAGGGCATGGCAACCCACTCCAGTATTCTTGCCTGGAGAATCCCCATGGACAGAGAAGACTAGGGGACTACTGTCCATGAGGTCACAAAGAGGTGGACACGACGGAGCGACTAAGTACACCACAGTGGTAAAGAATCCACCTGCCACTTTAGGAGATGTAAGAGGCCCGAGCTGGATCCCTGGGTTGAGAAGACCCCCTGAAAGAGAGCATGGCAACCCGCTCCAGTATTGTTGCCTGGAGAATCAAGACAGAGGAGCCCAGTAGGCTATAGTCTATAGGGTTGCAAAGAGTTGAACATGACTGAAATGACTTAGCATGGCACAGCATGGCAGAAGCTTAATAAATCTTAGTGAGCAATCGAATAAATAGACTGGCTCAGTTATTAGCAATACAAAAATTGGGTAGGGACTGTGGAAGATATGAAAGATGATGGGAAGGATGGGGAGGCTTACCCAGTGTGTGTGTGTGTGTGCATGCGCACATGTGTGTGGGCATGTGTGCCTGCCCTTGCATGTGACATGCATGAAAGACTGTACTAAACCAAAGGGGAGAAACTAGAATGTTTGGGATTCCTGAGTAGTTTCTAGTGTTCTTTTTTTATATATAAATTTATTTTTTTTAATTGGAGGCTAATTACTTTACAATATTATATTGGTTTTGCCATACATCAACATGAATCCACCACAGGTATACACATATTCCCCATCCTGAACCCCCCTGAACCTCCCTCCCTGAACCTCCCTCCCTGTACCATCCCTCTGGGTCATCCCAGTGCACCAGCCCCAAGCATCCAGTCTCATGCATCAAACCTGAACTGGCGATTCATTTCATATATAATATTATACATGTTTCAATGCTATTCTCCCAAATCATCCCACCTTCTCCCTCTCCCACAGTTTGTATGGAAATACAAAAAACCCTGAATAGCATCTTGAGAAAGAATGGAACTGGAGGAATTAACCTGCCTGACTTTTGGACTCTAGGTTTCTTAAGACAGACCTAGGCTCCCTGGAAAGCCCAAGCCCCCATCTTTTGGGCTGGTACTACTTGATTCTTGCCTCATTTTGGCTGGAAATCGGGGCGCCCTCCTGGCAGGGTTCCCAAGTAGAAGCTTTGGATCATTTTCTGCCTTGAAGACTGACTCCTCATCTTCAGTGGTGGGGGATGGGACACAGGGGTCCAGGGGCATGTCTAATGGCCGGCCACCTCTTTACAGCGCTTCCTTTGCTTTTCTCTCGTGACCCTCTCCTTACTGCTGCCTCTGTCCAACTGCTTCAGTCCTCATCTGGGAACCTCCAAGCTACAGAAGCCCCGAGTACAGCATAAGACCCGGCCCTCAGGAGGTAGCCCAAAGTTGCAGTAGGACCAAAGGGAGGGTAGGCAGGGAAGTGGGAGAGGAATTAGTCTTCTGACCTAAAACATCTGGCAGGAGGATGGTAAAGAAGAAAGAGAAGTAAAACACACAGAGGCTTCCTGCAGCAGCATCCCGGTGTCACTGCGGCCCACACGGTACAGCACAGTGGCTCAGAGACGCCGGCTGACCTCTGTCTCAACAATGTGACTGTCGAATAGTCAAAATAGTAAACATTACAGCTTCTGACATGCTAAGGAAGGAGATGAGATTCTGACCCCCACAATTCAGCTTGACTCTCAGGGTAATGCCCAGTCCATCCCTCTCTAGTCTAAGGAACATCAGGTGAGGAATCACAGACCTTCTCCTCACCTCCCTCCCTTCTGGCCCCAGCCAGCCACACTGGGGATCTGGTTAAGACTGGACACTTCACGGTGGGTGGGCTGACTCAGACACCACCTTTTGTTTCTTTCACTTCCTGGGAGCCGGCCTTCCCAGGCAGGCCAGGCCAGCCTCCTGCCTCCTCTCACTTCGTGTGCTGCAAAGTGGCACCCATAGGACAAGGCTTGCCTAAAGCGGGGTGGACTAGGGGCTCCTAGCCTATGGACCATGGGCAGGTGGGTGCCAAGCCTGCCACACTGCCCTGGGCTACGGAGTCATGGGGGGCCAGGGGTGGGAAGCTCCCCCTGGACTTCCAGGCAGAGCTTCCCGTCCACCCAGCTCATCAGAGCAGCCTTGCTTTGGGGAGATGCTGGGCATGCATTCGGGAATTAGGGAGCTGCTACTTTGTTCCCCTTTTGGATTTTATCCTTATGTTTGACACTCCCTTGGCAGGAGAGCTGGAAGGCAAAGAGGTGAACCGTAGAATTCAGGCCCCAGATCTCCGTGGAACCTAGTAAGGAGCCAGTATAGAGATAACTCAGTGAAGATGCTAAAAATGCATCCTCAAGGTCACAGTTCCATCATGTCCCCATAAGCAGATAAGGTGAAGAGCACAGGCTAGGACACAGAAGGCTTGAGATTCCAGCCCTCCCCTGCAGGAATTCTTCCCCGTCCACAGCCCAGTGTCCTTCCGTTCAGCATGAGAGGATGGCTCTAGGAGACCCCAGAGGACCTCACAGCCTCTCGTGTTAAGCAACTTCAGGATCAGAATTTGGTTTGATGCCTTCAGCTCTATGTGCAGGACAGAAGCCGAAGGAACTTAATGGTGGAGCAGTGGGGTCAGGAGAGGAACCCACATGTGTGAACCAACTGGAGACAAATGTTTGGCAGAGTTTGATTGAATGCCTGAGTGAGTGGATCAGACCGGCAGTGACGGCTTGTGGGCTGGAACTCTTGCAAGGGAGCTGTACATCCATATGCCCTACAAGCATCGACTGAAGGTTGAATAAATAATACAACTTGCATGTATATGTGTGACTATTTTTCAAATCATCAATGCTGCTGTCACGAATGAAACACAGATTCACTCGAAAGTGGTCCTGCGTGCAGACCGCCTTTGGGTTACAAGGCAGTTTCTCAAACAGCAGATCTTATAAAGACAACTGCAGTTTACAGTGGAATAAAACGATATCTGGGGCTCTTCTTTAAAATACTCAAGGGAAAAAAGGCAGGGGGTAGATGAAACTAGAAGGAGAGAATGTTAATAATTATTGACGCTGGATGATGAGCACATGGGGGGCTATTAAACCATTGTCTTACTTTTGTATGTTCAAACTTTTCCATAATAAAATGTTTTTTGAAAAGTATAAGTGCTCTTATGTGGTCATTCATGGAATCTATTGACATTTTATAAAAAGGATTTGTGTGTGTGTGTGTGTGTGTGTGTGGAAAGCTGTTCACAATACATCGTTGGATGAAAAAAAGCAGTTGTGAAGCCATATGTAAGTATGACTTCAATTCTCTTTCTTTAAAAAAGTGAGTACAAGTATGTGTGTGTATGTGTGTGTGTGTGTCTAGAAAAAGGCCTTCCTTTCAGACTCTCTGGAGATGTGAATGATGGTTACCTCCAAGTAGAAGGAATGGGATCATGTTTATTTTCTTTATTCTGCATATCTGTATTTCCAATGAATCTATTTTCCTTTTGTTATCCACCCAAAATATTATTTTTAAAACATTATAATAAGTATTCTTAAATTCTGAGAAAGGCTAGGAGGGATTCATTTGGACCCTCGACTGTGATCATAAAGCAGTTTTCAGGGAGACGAGCAAGGGGAACAGGACTTGGGAAGCTGTCATGAAGGACAGACGCCTTGTGCTGGGCCTTAAGGATAGGCAGGATTTAGATCCCAAGATGGGTGGGAGGGTGTTCCAGGCAACATCAAAACAAGTACATCCCGTCTTGAGACAGTAGCCTTCCCAGAGCTGGACTGAGCCCAGGGGCCGGGAGCTGTGGAGGACATGGAGTGGAGATGGAGGGGTTGGGTGGGGCATGGCCTTGAAGGGCCGTGGGGTTCTGGGAAAAGAGGAGCCTGCATGTCTGGCTAAAAATGGTCCTGGGTATGTGTGTGAGTGTGCACGCGCGTATTAGCTGTGGCATTCAGAACAAGGGATAATTGGAAAAACATGACTGATGCTGAGCCACACGCATTTGGGGACATGTGGCTCCAGTTCTGGGATTGTTTGTCATTCCTTATTTCAGGAAAGCAGGAAGACAAAAGATGTAGCTTCGAACGCAACGAAGACTCAGATGTCACCAGTCAATGTGGGGCCAGGCCACCGCCATCTATCAGCAGCAGCCTTTTGAGGCTGCCACCAGCTCCATGATCAGCCTCACGCCTGGGCTGTCCATATGTACGGTGCCTGCGGCCAGATAGGACCCAGAGCCCTCCACAATCTGAGCTTTCGCACGCTGGGAGAGGGAACTCTGGCTCCTTCCCAAGGGTTTTCCGGAAGGGAGCTGCAGGGACAGCGGGATGCAGAGGAAGAGGTAAACTGGCAACTGGAGTTACAGGCAAACTGGAATCAAACGGGAAACTCCCAGAAACCCCAGCACAAACCAAGGAACGAGCCTGGGTGACCCACAGAGGCCTACGTGACCTCAGGAAGGGCCAGAGGCTGCTGACTTCCAAAAGCTGGGGAGGTNACCTAAAACATCTGGCAGGAGGATGGTAAAGAAGAAAGAGAAGTAAAACACACAGAGGCTTCCTGCAGCAGCATCCCGGTGTCACTGCGGCCCACACGGTACAGCACAGTGGCTCAGAGACGCCGGCTGACCTCTGTCTCAACAATGTGACTGTCGAATAGTCAAAATAGTAAACATTACAGCTTCTGACATGCTAAGGAAGGAGATGAGATTCTGACCCCCACAATTCAGCTTGACTCTCAGGGTAATGCCCAGTCCATCCCTCTCTAGTCTAAGGAACATCAGGTGAGGAATCACAGACCTTCTCCTCACCTCCCTCCCTTCTGGCCCCAGCCAGCCACACTGGGGATCTGGTTAAGACTGGACACTTCACGGTGGGTGGGCTGACTCAGACACCACCTTTTGTTTCTTTCACTTCCTGGGAGCCGGCCTTCCCAGGCAGGCCAGGCCAGCCTCCTGCCTCCTCTCACTTCGTGTGCTGCAAAGTGGCACCCATAGGACAAGGCTTGCCTAAAGCGGGGTGGACTAGGGGCTCCTAGCCTATGGACCATGGGCAGGTGGGTGCCAAGCCTGCCACACTGCCCTGGGCTACGGAGTCATGGGGGGCCAGGGGTGGGAAGCTCCCCCTGGACTTCCAGGCAGAGCTTCCCGTCCACCCAGCTCATCAGAGCAGCCTTGCTTTGGGGAGATGCTGGGCATGCATTCGGGAATTAGGGAGCTGCTACTTTGTTCCCCTTTTGGATTTTATCCTTATGTTTGACACTCCCTTGGCAGGAGAGCTGGAAGGCAAAGAGGTGAACCATAGAATTCAGGCCCCAGATCTCCGTGGAACCTAGTAAGGAGCCAGTATAGAGATAACTCAGTGAAGATGCTAAAAATGCATCCTCAAGGTCACAGTTCCATCATGTCCCCATAAGCAGACAAGGTGAAGAGCACAGGCTAGGACACAGAAGGCTTGAGATTCCAGCCCTCCCCTGCAGGAATTCTTCCCCGTCCACAGCCCAGTGTCCTTCCGTTCAGCATGAGAGGATGGCTCTAGGAGACCCCAGAGGACCTCACAGCCTCTCGTGTTAAGCAACTTCAGGATCAGAATTTGGTTTGATGCCTTCAGCTCTGTGTGCAGGACAGAAGCCGAAGGAACTTAATGGTGGAGCAGTGGGGTCAGGAGAGGAACCCACATGTGTGAACCAACTGGAGACAAATGTTTGGCAGAGTTTGATTGAATGCCTGAGTGAGTGGATCAGACCGGCAGTGACGGCTTGTGGGCTGGAACTCTTGCAAGGGAGCTGTACATCCATATGCCCTACAAGCATCGACTGAAGGTTGAATAAATAATACAACTTGCATGTATATGTGTGACTATTTTTCAAATCATCAATGCTGCTGTCACGAATGAAACACAGATTCACTCGAAAGTGGTCCTGCGTGCAGACCGCCTTTGGGTTACAAGGCAGTTTCTCAAACAGCAGATCTTATAAAGACAACTGCAGTTTACAGTGGAATAAAACGATATCTGGGGCTCTTCTTTAAAATACTCAAGGGAAAAAAGGCAGGGGGTAGATGAAACTAGAAGGAGAGAATGTTAATAATTATTGACGCTGGATGATGAGCACATGGGGGGCTATTAAACCATTGTCTTACTTTTGTATGTTCAAACTTTTCCATAATAAAATGTTTTTTGAAAAGTATAAGTGCTCTTATGTGGTCATTCATGGAATCTATTGACATTTTATAAAAAGGATTTGTGTGTGTGTGTGTGTGTGTGTGTGTGTGTGTGTGGAAAGCTGTTCACAGTACATCGTTGGATGAAAAAAAGCAGTTGTGAAGCCATATGTAAGTATGACTTCAATTCTCTTTCTTTAAAAAAGTGAGTACAAGTATGTGTGTGTATGTGTGTGTGTGTGTCTAGAAAAAGGCCTTCCTTTCAGACTCTCTGGAGATGTGAATGATGGTTACCTCCAAGTAGAAGGAATGGGATCATGTTTATTTTCTTTAT
The DNA here is from genome assembly GCA_006410735.1 of Raphicerus campestris. Taxonomy (NCBI): domain Eukaryota; kingdom Metazoa; phylum Chordata; class Mammalia; order Artiodactyla; family Bovidae; genus Raphicerus; species Raphicerus campestris. Next base: position 66,487 of record SJYW01010962.1, read on the forward strand.
TCTGCATATCTGTATTTCCAATGAATCTATTTTCCTTTTGTTATCCACCCAAAATATTATTTTTAAAACATTATAATAAGTATTCTTAAATTCTGAGAAAGGCTAGGAGGGATTCATTTGGACCCTCGACTGTGATCATAAAGCAGTTTTCAGGGAGACGAGCAAGGGGAACAGGACTTGGGAAGCTGTCATGAAGGACAGACGCCTTGTGCTGGGCCTTAAGGATAGGCAGGATTTAGATCCCAAGATGGGTGGGAGGGTGTTCCAGGCAACATCAAAACAAGTACATCCCGTCTTGAGACAGTAGCCTTCCCAGAGCTGGACTGAGCCCAGGGGCCGGGAGCTGTGGAGGACATGGAGTGGAGATGGAGGGGTTGGGTGGGGCATGGCCTTGAAGGGCCGTGGGGTTCTGGGAAAAGAGGAGCCTGCATGTCTGGCTAAAAATGGTCCTGGGTATGTGTGTGAGTGTGCACGCGCGTATTAGCTGTGGCATTCAGAACAAGGGATAATTGGAAAAACATGACTGATGCTGAGCCACACGCATTTGGGGACATGTGGCTCCAGTTCTGGGATTGTTTGTCATTCCTTATTTCAGGAAAGCAGGAAGACAAAAGATGTAGCTTCGAACGCAACGAAGACTCAGATGTCACCAGTCAATGTGGGGCCAGGCCACCGCCATCTATCAGCAGCAGCCTTTTGAGGCTGCCACCAGCTCCATGATCAGCCTCACGCCTGGGCTGTCCATATGTACGGTGCCTGCGGCCAGATAGGACCCAGAGCCCTCCACAATCTGAGCTTTCGCACGCTGGGAGAGGGAACTCTGGCTCCTTCCCAAGGGTTTTCCGGAAGGGAGCTGGAGGGACAGCGGGATGCAGAGGAAGAGGTAAACTGGCAACTGGAGTTACAGGCAAACTGGAATCAAACGGGAAACTCCCAGAAACCCCAGCACAAACCAAGGAACGAGCCTGGGTGACCCACAGAGGCCTACGTGACCTCAGGAAGGGCCAGAGGCTGCTGACTTCCAAAAGCTGGGGAGGTTGAGGGCCTGCTTCTCTGTACCTCTGTGTCCTTCCTGGCAACTGAAGTGGAGGCATCAGGATGCGGGCAGGGGCTTGGAGAGAGCAGAAGACAGAAACAGCATCCACATGCTGGGCCAGGCAGGTGGACCCTGGCTGGCAGGACCTGCGTTCAACCCCCTCTGAGCAGGTGCTGGAGAACACACTTGCTAACTGCTAGCATCCAGCTTCTCTGAGTTCCCTTCACTCACTGGGATCTATCTAGTGCAGAGACTGAAAGTGACATCACCCAAACTTGTTCTGATCGTTGAGAGAACACAGAACACCATGCCTTACTCCGAGTAAGGGCTCAACAAACGTGAGGTCCCTTTACTGTCCCCATCCCATCTCTGAGTCCCAGGAGACCTGGGTGGCAGCTTCACCAGGAACACAATAGCTTCCTTCTTGCTTTTCCAGCCAAATCCTTTCCCCCTTCACTCAGCCAAAAATGAGGCTGGACTTTTTTAAAATGTTTACTAGGAAACTAAGAAACAAACAAAGCAAACAGAATGCATGTGATGGAGGTTGAGGAACTATTACAGAATTCCAGATTTTATTAACAATCTTGGATCAAAGAACCCAATCTAAATCCACCAGGATTTTTTTCTCTTTTTTGGAGAAGTTCTTCTTGCTCATATTTTATTGTTCTAGCTCTTTTTCTCATTATAATGTTTTGCTAATATTTTTGAGCATTTTCCATGTGCCAAGCACTTTGCAATGTGATCACCAACCATTTTATCAGACTTAAGCAATGTGCACATTTTATCAGACTAGAGGGGTTAAATAATTTGCCCATAGTTGCTCCTTTGTGGCAGGAATGGGAGCTGAAATGAAACTCTCTGACCCTCAAGCCTGTGTTTTGATCACCTCTACCTGACTTCCTTTGGCCTACACTCCCTTGTAGCACCATCTAAGGAGGGTAAAGAAGGCTGGGGTAGGTTGGGAAGCCAGAAGGCACGTGTGAACTTTAGAATCCACTTCTGCCCAGGCCTACTTTGTGCAATGGTCCCTAACGCTGACTATGAAACAGCTCGCAAGTTTAAGAAGACAAATAAATAAAACTGCATTGTATTTCCTTAATTTCTGTTTCTTATGGATTCATGTACACAAAGTTACCATAATACCCAACTTACCTCGTGGCACGTTATGATCGTTGATTCATACATGACTCTCGGTTATTTTTTATTTATGTATTTTTGTTTATTTCTAAGAAACTGAAGACTCACAGAGCACCACGCAGCATTATAGGCAACAGACAATTACCTGTGTTCCCCTCCCTTCCTATCCCCCTATACCCCACCCCTTCAGAGTAACTATGCTGAATATCAGGCTTATCATCCTTTTAAATGTCATTTTATCAGATTTAAATGCATGTTTAAAAGTAAAATTTTTTTAAGTTTTACTNCTTGCTTTTCCAGCCAAATCCTTTCCCCCTTCACTCAGCCAAAAATGAGGCTGGACTTTTTTAAAATGTTTACTAGGAAACTAAGAAACAAACAAAGCAAACAGAATGCATGTGATGGAGGTTGAGGAACTATTACAGAATTCCAGATTTTATTAACAATCTTGGATCAAAGAACCCAATCTAAATCCACCAGGATTTTTTTCTCTTTTTTGGAGAAGTGCTTCTTGCTCATATTTTATTGTTCTAGCTCTTTTTCTCATTATAATGTTTTGCTAATATTTTTGAGCATTTTCCATGTGCCAAGCACTTTGCAATGTGATCACCAACCATTTTATCAGACTTAAGCAATGTGCACATTTTATCAGACTAGAGGGGTTAAATAATTTGCCCATAGTTGCTCCTTTGTGGCAGGAATGGGAGCTGAAATGAAACTCTCTGACCCTCAAGCCTGTGTTTTGATCACCTCTACCTGACTTCCTTTGGCCTACACTCCCTTGTAGCACCATCTAAGGAGGGTGAAGAAGGCTGGGGTAGGTTGGGAAGCCAGAAGGCACGTGTGAACTTTAGAATCCACTTCTGCCCAGGCCTACTTTGTGCAATGGTCCCTAACGCTGACTATGAAACAGCTCGCAAGTTTAAGAAGACAAATAAATAAAACTGCATTGTATTTCCTTAATTTCTGTTTCTTATGGATTCATGTACACAAAGTTACCATAATACCCAACTTACCTCGTGGCACGTTATCATCGTTGATTCATACATGACTCTCGGTTATTTTTTATTTATGTATTTTTGTTTATTTCTAAGAAACTGAAGACTCACAGAGCACCACGCAGCATTATAGNCTTGCTTTTCCAGCCAAATCCTTTCCCCCTTCACTCAGCCAAAAATGAGGCTGGACTTTTTTAAAATGTTTACTAGGAAACTAAGAAACAAACAAAGCAAACAGAATGCATGTGATGGAGGTTGAGGAACTATTACAGAATTCCAGATTTTATTAACAATCTTGGATCAAAGAACCCAATCTAAATCCACCAGGATTTTTTTCTCTTTTTTGGAGAAGTGCTTCTTGCTCATATTTTATTGTTCTAGCTCTTTTTCTCATTATAATGTTTTGCTAATATTTTTGAGCATTTTCCATGTGCCAAGCACTTTGCAATGTGATCACCAACCATTTTATCAGACTTAAGCAATGTGCACATTTTATCAGACTAGAGGGGTTAAATAATTTGCCCATAGTTGCTCCTTTGTGGCAGGAATGGGAGCTGAAATGAAACTCTCTGACCCTCAAGCCTGTGTTTTGATCACCTCTACCTGACTTCCTTTGGCCTACACTCCCTTGTAGCACCATCTAAGGAGGGTGAAGAAGGCTGGGGTAGGTTGGGAAGCCAGAAGGCACGTGTGAACTTTAGAATCCACTTCTGCCCAGGCCTACTTTGTGCAATGGTCCCTAACGCTGACTATGAAACAGCTCGCAAGTTTAAGAAGACAAATAAATAAAACTGCATTGTAGTTCCTTAATTTCTGTTTCTTATGGATTCATGTACACAAAGTTACCATAATACCCAACTTACCTCGTGGCACGTTATGATCGTTGATTCATACATGACTCTCGGTTATTTTTTATTTATGTATTTTTGTTTATTTCTAAGAAACTGAAGACTCACAGAGCACCACGCAGCATTATAGGCAACAGACAATTACCTGTGTTCCCCTCCCTTCCTATCCCCCTATACCCCACCCCTTCAGAGTAATTATGCTGAATATCAGGCTTATCATCCTTTTAAATGTCATTTTATCAGATTTAAATGCATGTTTAAAAGTAAAATTTTTTTAAGTTTTACTTGTTTTCAAACTTGCAGGATGATATAGCTGAGCACCAGAACCTAAGATTTCTTTTTTCCACTCAAAATTACACTACCAAGATTCATCTGTTGTAATGGGCCGTTTCTCTTTTGTCTGTTTGATCCTGTCACTAAAAACAGTCTAGTTAAGTAAGTTTGCCAAGATTTTTTATCACTTTTGCATCTGCTATATCTTGCATAGATGCTTGAATTTAGTTCTCTTCTTAAAGGACACTTCAAAGAATGCCTTCAATGCGGGTTTCTCGTGGCTGGTCATTCAAGTCTATGTATCACTAGGAATATTTTCATTACATCCTGACAATTGGTTAGACATTTGGTTAAACAACTGGTTAAACTGACAATTCAGTTAGCTACATAATTTATGTATATAAATGACTGTGGCAAGAATGCATACATGAGATCTACCTTCCTAACAAAATTCTAAGTATACACTATAGCATTGTTAACTATAAGCACAATATTGTACAAAAGATCTCTAGAACTTACTATTTTTGCATAATTGAAATAGACAATTTGCTGCTGTTGTTCAGCTGCTTATCATGTCTGACTCTTTGCGACCCCACAGACTGCAGCAGGCCAGCTTCCCTGTCCTTCACCATCTCCCGGAGCTTGCTCAAACTCATGTCAATTGAGTTGGTGATGGCGTCCAACCATCTCGTCCTCTCTTGTCCCCTTCTCCTCCTGCTTTCAGTCTTTCCCAGCATCAGGGGCTTTTCTAATGAGTCAGCTCTTCCCATCAGGTTGCCAAAGTATTGGAGCTTCAAGATCAGTCCTTCCAATGAATATTCAGGACAGATTTCCTTTAAGATAGACTGGTTTGATCTCCTTGCTGTTCAAGGAATTCTCAAGAGTCTTCTCCAGCCCCACAGTTCAAAAGCATCAGTTCTTTGGCTCTCAGCTTCCTTTATGGTCCAACTCTCAAATCCATATAAGACTACTGGAAAAACCATAGCTTTGACTATATGGACCTTTGTCGGCAAAGTAATGTTTCTGCTTTTTAATATATTGTCTTGGCTTGTCACAGCTCTTCTTCCAAGGAGCAAGAGTCTTTTAATTTCAAGGCCACAGTCATCATCTGCAGTGATTCTACAGCCCAAGAAAATAAAGTCTGTCACTGTTTCCATTGTTTCCCATCTATTTGCCATGAAGTGATGGGACTGGATGCCATAATCTTTGTTTTTTGAAAGTTGAGTTTTAAGCCAGCTTTTTCACTCTTTTCTTTCACCTTCATCAAGAGGCTCTTTAGTTCTTCTTCACTTTCTGCCATAACAGTGGTGTCATCTGCATATGTAAGGTTATTGATATTTCTCCTGGCAATCTTGATTCCAGCTTTTGCTTCATCCAGCCCGGCATTTGCATGTTGTACTCTGCATATAAGTTAAATAAGCAGGGTGACAATATACAGCCTTGACATTCTCGTTTCCCAATTTGGAACCAGTCCATTGTTCCAAGCCTGGTTCCAGCTGTTGCTTCTTGACCTGCATGCAAGTTTCTCAGGAAGCAGAGAAAGTGGTTTGGTATTCCCATCTCTTGAAGAATTTTCCACAGTTTGTTGTTATCTACACATTCAAAGGCTTTAGAGTAGTCAATGAAGCACAAGTAGATGTATTTCTCTAATTCTCTTGCTTTTTGTGTAATCCAATGGATGTTGGCAATTTGATCTCTGGTTTCTTTGCCTTTTCTAAATCCACCTTTAACACTGGAAGTTCTGGGTTCCTGTTGAAGCCTGGCTTGGAGAATTTTTAGCCTTACTTTACTAGCATGTGAAATGAGTGCGATTGTGTCGTAGTTTGAACAGTCTTTGGAACTACCTTTCTTTGGGATTGAAATGAAAACTGACCTTTTCCAGTCTTGTGGCCACTGCTGAGTTTTCCAAATTTGCTGGCATATTAAGTGCAGTACTTTCACAGCATCATCTTTTAGGATTTGAAATAGCTCAACTGGAATTCCATCACTTCCACCAGCTTTGTTCACAGTGATGGTTCCTAAGGCCCACTTGACTTCGCACTCCAAGATGCCTGGTTCTAGGTGAGTGATCACACCATCATGATTATCTGGGTCTTGAAGAGCATTTTTGTACAGTTCTTCTGTGTATTCTTGCCATGTCTTCTTAATATCTTCTGTTTCTGTTAGGTCCTTGCTATTTTTGTCCTTTATTGTGCCTATCTTTGCATGAAATTTTTCCTTGGTATCCCTAATTTTCTTGACGAGATCTCCAGTCTTTCCCATTCTATTGTTTCCCTCTATTTCTTAACATTGTTCACTTAGGAAGGCTTCCTTATCTCTCCTTGCCATCCTTTGGAACTCTGCATTTAGACAATTTGAGACTACATCAAACTAAAAAGCATTTTCACAGCAAAGGAAATGATCAACAGGGTGAAAAGACAGTCTATGGAGTAGGAGAAAATACTTGTAAATTGAATATCTCATAAATAGTAATACCCAAAATATAAAAGGAACTCAGCAAAAAACAAATAACCCAATTTAAAAATGTGCAAGGAACTTGAATAGGCATTGCTCCAAAGATGTAACAGTGGCCAACAAGTGTGTTAAGAGGCTCAACATCACTAATCACCAGGGAAATGCAAGTCAAAATCANTTGCCTTTTCTAAATCCACCTTTAACACTGGAAGTTCTGGGTTCCTGTTGAAGCCTGGCTTGGAGAATTTTTAGCCTTACTTTACTAGCATGTGAAATGAGTGCGATTGTGTGGTAGTTTGAACAGTCTCTGGAACTACCTTTCTTTGGGATTGAAATGAAAACTGACCTTTTCCAGTCTTGTGGCCACTGCTGAGTTTTCCAAATTTGCTGGCATATTAAGTGCAGTACTTTCACAGCATCATCTTTTAGGATTTGAAATAGCTCAACTGGAATTCCATCACTTCCACCAGCTTTGTTCACAGTGATGGTTCCTAAGGCCCACTTGACTTCGCACTCCAAGATGCCTGGTTCTAGGTGAGTGATCACACCATCATGATTATCTGGGTCTTGAAGATCATTTTTGTACAGTTCTTCTGTGTATTCTTGCCATGTCTTCTTAATATCTTCTGTTTCTGTTAGGTCCTTGCTATTTTTGTCCTTTATTGTGCCTATCTTTGCATGAAATTTTTCCTTGGTATCCCTAATTTTCTTGACGAGATCTCCAGTCTTTCCCATTCTATTGTTTCCCTCTATTTCTTAACATTGTTCACTTAGGAAGGCTTCCTTATCTCTCCTTGCCATCCTTTGGAACTCTGCATTTAGACAATTTGAGACTACATCAAACTAAAAAGCATTTTCACAGCAAAGGAAATGATCAACAGGGTGAAAAGACAGTCTATGGAGTAGGAGAAAATACTTGTAAATTGAATATCTCATAAATAGTAATACCCAAAATATAAAAGGAACTCAGCAAAAAACAAATAACCCAATTTAAAAATGTGCAAGGAACTTGAATAGGCATTGCTCCAAAGATGTAACAGTGGCCAACAAGTGTGTTAAGAGGCTCAACATCACTAATCACCAGGGAAATGCAAGTCAAAATCAAAATGAGGTATCACTTAGAACATTTTAAGATAGCCGTTATTTTTGTTAAAAAAAAAAAATGAGCATTGATAAGGTTGTGTAGAAACTGGAACCCTTGAACACTGTTGATGGGATTGTAAATGATAGCCATTATGTAAAAAAGTTTAGAATTTCCTCAAAAAAATTGAAAATTAGAACTAACATATAAGCCAGCAGTTCCAAAAGAATTGATATTGGGATCTTGAATAAATATTTGCACTCCTCTGTTATTGCAGCAGCATCATTCAAAAGAAACAAAATGTGGAAACAACCTAAATGTCCCATCAGTGGATGAATGGATAAAGAAGATGTGATGTATACATGAAATGAAATATTGTTGTTGTTCAGTTGCCAAGTCATGTCGACTCTTTGTGAGCCCACGGACTGCAGTGCACCAGCCCACCTTGTCCCTCAGCATCTCCTGGAGTTTGCTCAAGTTCATGTCCTTTGAATTGGTGATGCCATCCAACCATCTCATCCTCTGTCACCCTCTTCTCCTCCTGCCTTCAATCTTTCCCAGCATCAGGGTCTTTTCAGTGAGTCAGCTCTTTGCATCAGGTAGCTAAAGTATTGGAGCTTCAGCATCAGTCCTTCCAATGAATATTCAGGGTTAATTTCCTTTAGGATTAACTGGATTGCTCCCCTTGCTGCCCAAGGGGCTTTCAAGAGTCTTCTCCTGCACCACAGTTCAAAAGCATCCATTCTTCGAGGCTCTACCTTCTTTATGGTCCAATTCTCACATCCATACATGACTACTGGGATGGAATATGCAATGCAATGGAATATTATTCACACATAAAAAGATGGAAATCCCACCACAGATGATAACATGGATGAACCTTGAAGACATTATGCTAAGTGAAATAAGCTTAATACTCCATGATTCCACTTACATAAAACAGCAGTTGCCAAGGGCTGAGAAAAGAGGGGAATGGGGAGTTTCTGTTTAACAGTTACAAAGTTTCATTTATGCAAGATAAGTAACTTCTATAAATCTTTTCTAAAACATTGCCCTTTGTTATTTTTAAATAATGTTCCCCAATTCCATCTACAAAGCTAAAATATACCTAATGCAGAATGCTTGAAAATCAAGCAAAAACGATCTTCAGTTTTACTACCCTGAAATTTCTTCTGTTAATAGTTCAATGTGTATAGATCCTGCCAAGACCTTCAAGAAGGTCGTAACGATGTACATGTCAACTGGGTGCTTGAAACCCTTATTTCCTGAGACCTAATACTAATGCTGGATAATATTGATCTTAAAAAGTTTTGCCAAACTGATGGTTAAGAACAAATGTAACTCCTTGTTGATTTAATTTGTAGCCCCAGAGCTGCAGGATAGTATTCATACGTGCATTAGCTATTGGCACTTCTGTGAAAGGTTCATTCAAACTCTTTGCCCAGGTTTCTTTCAAGTTGTTTGAGTTTTCTTATTGTTTTGTAGAAAAAAATTTTGTATGCTAGCATTTATATATGTGTTTCATACACTTTCTCCTCTAAAGTAAAGGGAAGGTGATTTTCATTTAACTGTTTGTCTTTGAAATTACAGATGTTTAAAATTTTCATGTAGTTTCAATATTTTCCTTTAACATTTCTGAGATTGTGCAATGCCTGGAAAGGTTTTCCCCATCCCACAATTAGAAGAAAAAAACATCCAAAGGATCTGAATAAATATTTCTCCAAGCAGATATGTAAATGGCCAGCAAGAACATGAAAAGATGATCAACATCATTAGCCACCAGGAAAATGCAAATCTAAACCACAGTGAGATGCCATGTATCTATCAGTATGGCTATAATCAAAAAGACTGATAATTACACATGGAGAAATCAGAACCCTAATACTTTGCTGATATGAATACAAAATTGTTCAGCCACTTTGGAAAACAGTATGGCATCTCCTCAAAAGATTAAACATAGAATGACCATACAACCCAGAAACTATACTCCTAGATAAATACCCAAGAGAAATGAAAACAAATGTCCATGAAAAACTTGTACACAAACACTCATTGCAACGTTATTCTTAATAATCAAAAAGTGGAGACAACCAAAATGTTCAGCAAATAATGAGTAAGTAAATAAAATACGGTATTCCATACAATGGAGTATTATTTGACAGTGAAAAGGACTGGAATACTGACACACCGTATAACATGGATAAACCAGGGAACCATTAAGCCAAGTGAAATAAACCAGTCACAGAAGATCACATGTTATATAACTCCGTTTATATAAAATGTACAGAATAGACAAATCCATAGAGACAGAAAGCAGATTAGTGGTTGCCTAGAGGTATGGTTGTATAACACTGGTAATATACTAAAGGCTGTGGATTTGTACACTTCAAATGAGCAAATTGTATGGTTATCTGAATTATGTCTCAATAAAGCTGGTTTGTTTTTTTTTCCAACAGCTTAAATGAAAAGGAAATTTATTTGCCCGAACAATGGAAAGTCCAGGACAATGACTGACATCAGAGGTTTGGGGCTTTGTCTGTCTGTCTCCTTGGCCTTTGGATATATAAAATTTATTCTCAGACTCTTTAGAGTTGGTCACATGGCCATCACCAAATAACCCGGAAGTGTGGAGTGTTTTGATTGACCAGAGCTGGATCACATGCTTGGCTCCTGGTGCTGAGGGAGAAACTATATCCAGATCACATGAAACAAACATGTATGAGGAAGTGGATCNTCTAAACCACAGTGAGATGCCATGTATCTATCAGTATGGCTATAATCAAAAAGACTGATAATTACACATGGAGAAATCAGAACCCTAATACTTTGCTGATATGAATACAAAATTGTTCAGCCACTTTGGAAAACAGTATGGCATCTCCTCAAAAGATTAAACATAGAATGACCATACAACCCAGAAACTATACTCCTAGATAAATACCCAAGAGAAATGAAAACAAATGTCCATGAAAAACTTGTACACAAACACTCATTGCAACGTTATTCTTAATAATCAAAAAGTGGAGACAACCAAAATGCTCAGCAAATAATGAGTAAGTAAATAAAATACGGTATTCCATACAATGGAGTATTATTTGACAGTGAAAAGGACTGGAATACTGACACACCGTATAACATGGATAAACCAGGGAACCATTAAGCCAAGTGAAATAAACCAGTCACAGAAGATCACATGTTATATAACTCCGTTTATATAAAATGTACAGAATAGACAAATCCATAGAGACAGAAAGCAGATTAGTGGTTGCCTAGAGGTATGGTTGTATAACACTGGTAATATACTAAAGGCTGTGGATTTGTACACTTCAAATGAGCAAATTGTATGGTTATCTGAATTATGTCTCAATAAAGCTGGTTTGTTTTTTTTTCCACCAGCTTAAATGAAAAGGAAATTTATTTGCCCGAACAATGGAAAGTCCAGGACAATGACTGACATCAGAGGTTTGGGGCTTTGTCTGTCTGTCTCCTTGGCCTTTGGATATATAAAATTTATTCTCAGACTCTTTAGAGTTGGTCACATGGCCATCACCAAATAACCCGGAAGTGTGGAGTGTTTTGATTGACCAGAGCTGGATCACATGCTTGGCTCCTGGTGCTGAGGGAGAAACTATATCCAGATCACATGAAACAAACATGTATGAGGAAGTGGATCCTCAAGTGACGTTTGTGAGCTATTCAGGAATAAGAGGCCACAGATAGTTACAGACATCCAATATGGAGATAATTAAATCATCTGAAAATAATGGTGTTTCTGCATCTTTGTTTTCAGTATTTTTGTTACCCAATTTTTCTTTTCTGGTTGCATTGTTTAGGGTGTCCAGAACTACGTAGGAAAACTATAGCAATAGTATTACTTGACTTTAATGGGAATGCTTCTAATATTTTACTATTTTATGCAGAATGGTTTGGATAAAATTTGATGCTCTTTACCAAGTGAGAAAAATATCATTCTAGGCCTAGTTGGCTGAAATTTCTTAATGAAAAGTTAATTTGAGTTATCATGAATTTACTCTCTTTTATTTATGCAAACTACATGAATAAACTTTTTAACATTGGACAGTTTCTATATTTCTATGAAGTGCTTTATAATGGAGGGGATAAACAGATTATTTTTCTTAAAAAGAAATCAACAAGTAGGTTGTGACATTTTCTGTTTCAGGAGAGCTCCTGGTTAAGCCTCCCTGGTGGCTCAGACGGTAAGGCATCTGTCTGCAATGCAGGAGACCCGGGTTCAATCCCTGGGTCGGGAAGACCTCCTGGAGAAGGAAATGGCAACCCACTCCAGTACTCTTGCCTGGAAAATCCCATGGACAGAGGAGCCTGGTAGGCTACAGTCCATGGGGTTGCAAAGAGTTGGACACAACTGAGCGACTTCACTTTCACTTTCCTGGTTAAGGGAGAAAAATTTGGGTACCCATTGAGGGCATATATGAGCCAGGATTCAAGAATATGGATAAAGGATATGGCAGCTGGCTCTGTTTTCAGGCCCAGCTTTTAGGCCTTTGCCTTTCTTGGACCCAACACACTGGCAGTAATCACATAAGAGACAAGTGCGCAGGATAGCCCAGTCCACCAACAGCTCCTTTCATATAATTTCTGTTAGGGATGGTCTGTCAACAAAGGTCTGTCTAGTCAAGGCTATGGTTTTTCCTGTGGTCATATATGGATGTGAGAATTGAACTATGAAGAAAGCTGAGCGCCTAAGAATTGATGCTTTTGAACTGTGGTGTTAGAGAAGACTCATGAAAGTCCCTTGGACTGCAAGGAGATCCAACCAGTCTACCCTAAAGGAGATCAGTCCTGGGTGTTGATTGGAAGGAATGATGTTGAAGCTGAAACTCCAATAGTTTGGCTACCTGATATGAAGAACTGACTCATCTGAAAAAACCCTGATGCTGGGAAAGATTGAAGACGGGAAGAGAAGGAGACAACAGGATGAGATGGTTGGATGGCATCATTGACTCAATGGACGTGGGTTTGGGTAGACTCCGGCAGTTGGTGATGGATAGGGAAGCCTGGCGTGCTGTGGTTCATGGGGTCGCAAAGAGTCAGACATGACTGAGCAACTGAATTGAATTAAATGAGGTTAAAAAACAGGATCAAGATCTGATAGAAGGAAAGAAGTACTTAGAAGACAGATAAGGAAGGACAAAGTGCAGAGAGCCTGTGACTTACCTATAGTTCCATGGGTTTTGAGTCCATGAGGAATAACCTTCAAAGTCTGAGCTCCTGTCCTCACCACTATATTATCCCAGAGGTTGGTCTGTACTGCTCAGAACAGGGGCTCTAAATTCCTTGGAACAGAAATTTTGGGGAAAGGAGGAAGAAATATCCTTGTTCCTGGCTGGGTCTGAGGCTTCTTCTGGGCCACAGAACCCTTTTCACCAGTATGAGATGCTTTGTCCACTCTAACCCTCCTGCCCAAATGGTTTCTCAAAGATGAAGCCCTCTGATTCTCACATAACCCACAGTTTTCTAGACAGACAGTTTTTAGAAAGAAGAAAATTTACGGAAATTCCAGCCAGATTCAGATGGGAAAAGCCTGTCCGCATCACAATGTTCATGCAGTTAACAGCTCTGATGCTCAAAATGCTGTAGTGGACATCAAAATCAATGGAACCAAGGTTACTTAGAAGCCAACAGGGCTTCAGTAATCCCTTAAAAGTGTGACTTGTGTTAGTTATGACAAAGGAAGAGTGGGAATGTAGGACAAACTTTAGTAAAAGCTGAAGACAACATTGGAAGCCCTTGAGGTTAGCCAGCTCTTCCTAACAGAGGATGGTGTTGATTTCATGGGACTGAATAAGGAGAAATGCCATTCATTCATATTTTTGATGAGTATTTACCCAGTTCCTTCTGTGTGCAAGGCAGCTGACCAGTTGCTGCAAACACAGTGGTGAGCAATGTAAACATGTCCCCTGCTTTGACAGAGCTTTGAGTCTAGTGAAAAAAGACAGTCAATAAGAGGACAAATTTCAAATTCTGCTAAGAGGAGAATGAGGAGTGTGCTACAGAAGAGAAGATGGGGTACACACATGGAGATGTCAAGGGTGAGAAGAAGCCATCTCAGTGAGGAGGAAGGGAGGCCACAGCATGGGTGAAGTCCTCACAGTAGAAAAGAGCTTGTTTTGTTCAGGGAACTGGAAGGTTGGTATAGCAGGAGCACCACGTGATGGGAGAGACTCAAGTGAGATGACCTTGAAGAAGTACTGGAACCAAACTATGCAGATCCTCTTGGACCATGTTGAGGAGTGTGGATTTTCTTCTAAAAAAAAAAAANGGAAAGATTGAAGACGGGAAGAGAAGGAGACAACAGGATGAGATGGTTGGATGGCATCATTGACTCAATGGACGTGGGTTTGGGTAGACTCCGGCAGTTGGTGATGGATAGGGAAGCCTGGCGTGCTGTGGTTCATGGGGTCGCAAAGAGTCAGACATGACTGAGCAACTGAATTGAATTAAATGAGGTTAAAAAACAGGATCAAGATCTGATAGAAGGAAAGAAGTACTTAGAAGACAGATAAGGAAGGACAAAGTGCAGAGAGCCTGTGACTTACCTATAGTTCCATGGGTTTTGAGTCCATGAGGAATAACCTTCAAAGTCTGAGCTCCTGTCCTCACCACTATATTATCCCAGAGGTTGGTCTGTACTGCTCAGAACAGGGGCTCTAAATTCCTTGGAACAGAAATTTTGGGGAAAGGAGGAAGAAATATCCTTGTTCCTGGCTGGGTCTGAGGCTTCTTCTGGGCCACAGAACCCTTTTCACCAGTATGAGATGCTTTGTCCACTCTAACCCTCCTGCCCAAATGGTTTCTCAAAGATGAAGCCCTCTGATTCTCACATAACCCACAGTTTTCTAGACAGACAGTTTTTAGAAAGAAGAAAATTTACAGAAATTCCAGCCAGATTCAGATGGGAAAAGCCTGTCCTCATCACAATGTTCATGCAGTTAACAGCTCTGATGCTCAAAATGCTGTAGTGGACATCAAAATCAATGGAACCAAGGTTACTTAGAAGCCAACAGGGCTTCAGTAATCCCTTAAAAGTGTGACTTGTGTTAGTTATGACAAAGGAAGAGTGGGAATGTAGGACAAACTTTAGTAAAAGCTGAAGACAACATTGGAAGCCCTTGAGGTTAGCCAGCTCTTCCTAACAGAGGATGGTGTTGATTTCATGGGACTGAATAAGGAGAAATGCCATTCATTCATATTTTTGATGAGTATTTACCCAGTTCCTTCTGTGTGCAAGGCAGCTGACCAGTTGCTGCAAACACAGTGGTGAGCAATGTAAACATGTCCCCTGCTTTGACAGAGCTTTGAGTCTAGTGAAAAAAGACAGTCAATAAGAGGACAAATTTCAAATTCTGCTAAGAGGAGAATGAGGAGTGTGCTACAGAAGAGAAGATGGGGTACACACATGGAGATGTCAAGGGTGAGAAGAAGCCATCTCAGTGAGGAGGAAGGGAGGCCACAGCATGGGTGAAGTCCTCACAGTAGAAAAGAGCTTGTTTTGTTCAGGGAACTGGAAGGTTGGTATAGCAGGAGCACCACGTGATGGGAGAGACTCAAGTGAGATGACCTTGAAGAAGTACTGGAACCAAACTATGCAGATCCTCTTGGACCATGTTGAGGAGTGTGGATTTTCTTCTAAAAAAAAAAAACAAACCTGTTTTTAGGCATGTGAAAAATCTGATTTCTTTTTTTTTAATTGTTCTAACTTCTATGTGTGAAATAGATAGGAAAGGGCAGCATAGGAAATAGAGAAACTGGTTAGAGGCAAGTTCCCAAATGAGAAATTAAAGAAGCTTAGGCCAGAATGGTGTCAGTGGAAATGGAGATAAGCAAATGGACTAGAGATGTATGTTTGAGGAAGAATCAATAGAACCTGCTGATGAAGACAATGTGGGAAGCAAGGAAATGTGGAAAATCTATAATTACTCCCAGGTTTCTGAATAGAGCAATTTGTTGCATGGTGATACTGCCTTGAGATGGGAAAACAAAGGGGAGGGGTGAGTCTTGAAAGAGTAAATCAAGAGTTCTATTTTAGGCATATAGAAATTAAACATCTACTTTAAAAACTCCCCTTTATTTATGGTCACACACTGTGCCTTATCCCTGGGAGATCCTTGTCTTATGGGTTGGTGTGTACTACCAGTCAATCACCAAGGACTCAAGCACGGGGGAGGCCTAGAAGATCTCATCACCCACTTTTTGCCCCACCCCCACAATGACTGTTCAACAGCCCCATGAGGCCCCAAGTACCCCTTCACCATGTCTCCATTTGGACAGGAGGATGGACTGGACCCTGGGAGCGATTCTTGGCCTCTACTGGGAAACTGGCTCCCAGCAACCTCCTCCCCCTGCGTCAGTCCTTTTCCCCTAAATGCTTCCCAGCTTCCCAGATGGTGTCCAGATAACCCGCACCCTCTCCCTGGGGTGCGATCATCATTCCGAGGGTCAGCTCAGCTCCTTGAATCCTTCAGCGTAGGAAGAGTCATGAGTCCATCTGTCATCACCCACCTCCCTGGGAACTGAGGAGGGCAGAGAGCCAGGCTAGCGGGCAGAGTACATTTGTATCCCTTTGTTCAAGCCCAGCTTTGCTGGTTAATCTATGGAGAAACCCAGCCAGGAAGTCTACAAAAAACACAGGAATCACTACTTTGAGCCTTCTGTCCCACACATCCTCTCCTCATCATCACGCACGTCCTATTCATCATCCCAGATTTAGCTCAAAGGCCACCTCATCTGGGCAGGCTTCTGAATTCCCAAGCACATCTAGTCTCTCTCTCTCCTCCAGTTTTTTTAATTGGACTGCAATGGTGGTCTGATCTTGCCGTACTGATAATGAAACGGTCTGGTTATGTCTCTCGTTCCATTAGATCTGTGCTGTTTAATATGGCGCCCACCCGTTATATGTGGCTGCTTACCTTTAAATCACTTAACACCCAACAAAATAAAATTTCAGCTCCTCAGCTGGTCTAGCACATGATCAGGTGCTCGGTAGCCATGTGTGGCCAGTGGCTCCCATATTAAACATCGCAGATTGAGAGCACCTTCTCAATCTGTAGAACAGCACTGTGTTAAACTAAGAACTCCCTGAGGAGCAAACTGGGTCTTATCTTTGTGCCCCTGGCACCCGGGACAGAATATAGAACATAGAAGATGCTAAATCTGTATGGACTGAAGGAGTAGATGAGAGAATAAGTTCTGGACACCACATGTGAAGGAGAATATGGGTGACCCGCACGAAGTATGCTGCAAAGACAGGAACCAAGAGAAGATATGATTCAGGGGGAAGACAGAGAGGACAGCTCAGTGTGAGCAAAGTGGCCTTTCTGTGCCCTAGACACTAGAATGCTGTTGCCAGTGTCCTTCAATAGCACCATTAGGTCACAAATAGTTGCATAGGACAGCTCATCCTAGTGGCCTCTCCTCTATGGCACCTCTTTTTACCTGTCAATCCAGTCCCCTCATTGTCCTTGAAACTCCCTGAGAGGTCTCTCCTGACCCACCCCAGCTGGTCCTACTTTCCAGACTCTGTCCAGCATCCCCGAGTACAACGTGAAGGAACTCCGTCTGGCGGCTGTGCTCACTGTCCATTTTGTGCCCCAGGGCATATGTCTTACGTCCATAACTCTGCTCTGTCCTTCAGGCTGACTAATCAACAGATCCCCAGGGATGAGACCCCCTAAGACTTGGGTTCCCTAGGCATAAGATTTTACTGATCAGGAGGAGTAAGAGCTCCCCAAGAAGCTCTTTCCTATCTGGCAGACCCCTTAGGGAAAGGACCCAAGATCTGATCTCACGGAAGCTATTTACCCAGAGTCCTACCCACCATGGCAGACACAGAGCAGGGGCTTAAAGGATTTCAAGACAATGCTACTTCTCCTGTGCAATCGCAAGTGGACTTTATGCAACAGCTTCTCTTCAGGGCAGTGGCTAGACTCTGGCAGAAGTGAGGAACACGGGCGTGAACCTTAAGGATCTGTGGAAGTTGAATCCCCCGGTGTTTTCCTATATCAGCTCCTATTTCAGCATCTTGAGACTCATGCTTTCTGAGAATCCAGGAAAGATAGACTGAGCAGTTCTGTAGCTCTGACCTGGTTCTCCGTGGGTTTCTCCTTGACTCAAGAGCTCTCCCTAAACCCATGACTTCACAGAGACCCTCCTGCCAACAGGAAGGGCTCTCTGGCCCTGGGCCCTTATAGTCCTGCTCTCAGCCTAGGCCATTTCTCTGTGGCCCCCTGGAGTTTATGTGCAAAGCTGGTGGTAGTACAGTTTGGCTCTGCCCTTGTAGACAGTTCCGCTTCTTTTCCCACTGGAAACTAGGCCATTCTCAACCACAGGCCCAATCCCCAAATGGCGGCCTGACCAATATGAAGGTTGTAGAGGGTGATGTGGTATTTAGAATGTCTTTAATCATTCACCTTGTACTTCTCCTGGGCTCTTAATACCAGCTTCTTTGACCCAAACAGTATCCTTTAAAGGAATCAGCAGCTGTTCCCTTTGTCCCTTGAAAGAGAACCTGGTCCTCAGTAACATATCTTTGAAAGTTGGCAGGTGGGCACACCTTGTGCCGCATGGATGATCCCTTCTCACTGGTTCTGTGGGTGACACCCCTTCCACCAAAGGAAAGCCTCTTAGAGTCATGATTTGAAAGCTTCAGCACAGTTCATCTGTATAGGAACACACGTCTGCCACAGGAGGCTTGATCGCACCCAACTTTGGTGAGAGGTGTCAGGAAAGATATTCCAAGCCTCAGATCTGAGTCAGTGTTTCCCACTTGACTCATTCTTTTGGGTTGAGACTTGACCTCTTTTTAAACAGATCCTTCTTTTTAAATAGTGGTCTTCCTCCCTCCCTTGAGGAGCTCCTGGGACTGGTCCCATGGGAGAGCTTTGTGGACGCCAGGTGACTCTCTGACTACTCCTCCAAAGGGCANAAGCTATTTACCCAGAGTCCTACCCACCATGGCAGACACAGAGCAGGGGCTTAAAGGATTTCAAGACAATGCTACTTCTCCTGTGCAATCGCAAGTGGACTTTATGCAACAGCTTCTCTTCAGGGCAGTGGCTAGACTCTGGCAGAAGTGAGGAACACGGGCGTGAACCTTAAGGATCTGTGGAAGTTGAATCCCCCGGTGTTTTCCTATATCAGCTCCTATTTCAGCATCTTGAGACTCATGCTTTCTGAGAATCCAGGAAAGATAGACTGAGCAGTTCTGTAGCTCTGACCTGGTTCTCCGTGGGTTTCTCCTTGACTCAAGAGCTCTCCCTAAACCCATGACTTCACAGAGACCCTCCTGCCAACAGGAAGGGCTCTCTGGCCCTGGGCCCTTATAGTCCTGCTCTCAGCCTAGGCCATTTCTCTGTGGCCCCCTGGAGTTTATGTGCAAAGCTGGTGGTAGCACAGTTTGGCTCTGCCCTTGTAGACAGTTCCGCTTCTTTTCCCACTGAAAATTAGGCCATTCTCAACCACAGGCCCAATCCCCAAATGGCGGCCTGACCAATATGAAGGTTGTAGAGGGTGATGTGGTATTTAGAATGTCTTTAATCATTCACCTTGTACTTCTCCTGGGCTCTTAATACCAGCTTCTTTGACCCAAACAGTATCCTTTAAAGGAATCAGCAGCTGTTCCCTTTGTCCCTTGAAAGAGAACCTGGTCCTCAGTAACATATCTTTGAAAGTTGGCAGGTGGGCACACCTTGTGCCGCATGGATGATCCTTTCTCACTGGTTCTGTGGGTGACACCCCTTCCACCAAAGGAAAGCCTCTTAGAGTCATGATTTGAAAGCTTCAGCACAGTTCATCTGTATAGGAACACACGTCTGCCACAGGAGGCTTGATCGCACCCAACTTTGGTGAGAGGTGTCAGGAAAGATATTCCAAGCCTCAAATCTGAGTCAGTGTTTCCCACTTGACTCATTCTTTTGGGTTGAGACTTGACCTCTTTTTAAACAGATCCTTCTTTTTAAATAGTGGTCTTCCTCCCTCCCTTGAGGAGCTCCTGGGACTGGTCCCGTGGGAGAGCTTTGTGGACGCCAGGTGACTCTCTGACTACTCCTCCAAAGGGCAGTGGGAGGAAGTGGCCATCCCAAAGCCAGCGCCTGTGCTCATCTCTCCCCAGCTGCCATGGCTGAGAGTGGAGGCTGTCTTTCCCATGTTCGGGGCAAAGGAGGGGAAGAGCTGGAAGTCATCAGGGTGTTGTTTTTGCCAGTGAAGCCCTTGAAGTGGAGACAGGAGGAAAACAAACAAACTCATGTCATCTCCCCAGGGTCCTGGAAGAGGTCCCTTTCACAGCCAGGAATGTGACAAGGAGTGAAGTCAGCCAGGAGGCTGCCTGCAGAGGGAGGGAGGCAGGCAGCCGGGCGAGGATCAGAGGCGCAGAGCAGGGCAAGGGGCCAGACATGGGAGGGGGGGCCAAGGCCGTCATATCCCTGGGGCTCAGGGTGGGCAAAGAGCCCACAGGGAGAGATGTGCCCCAAGGCTTGGAGGACCCCACTGTACAAAAAGACATGTATCTCAGCTTGCCTACTAAAAGGTCCAGCCCTTATTCTCCAGAAGCCAAATTTGTGGAATAGATGTGGCAATAATTACAGGATTGGCCGCTAATTGGCATGAAGATCATTACAAGGAAGAATAAGATTAGAAGTAGATACACAGAAAGGAAAAATGGTCCCCAGGAGGAGACAAAGTGCCAGGGAGGGGACCAGCCCCAGGCCAAGTGGCCCAGTGAGACCAAGTGGATGAGAGTCCAGGGTGGACTGAGGTTGCCCAGCCCTCTGGCTCCCCAAGAGGCCTCTGATGTACTGAGGCTGACCGCACACTGCTGCTGTTTCAAGAACCCCAACCATCCCAGCCTCACCTCTCTATCACGGGGCAGGAGCCAGCAGGCAGTGCTGGGCCCAGATTTGTTTCTCAGCTTGCCACAGCCCCTGGAAACAGGGGAGGGGCTGAGGGGAAGGTGTGGGGTTTCCTCCTCCAAGCCACCGCAGTGACCTTGAGAGCACAGGCACAGCCCACCTGCCCCTCCTTCTCCCTGTGTGTCTGACAGAGTCTGAGATGCACTCTGCTCTGGCTGCCAGCTGTGTGGGAAAGCTGGGCTATGCCAGCCAGGTCCAGTTTTCCCAGCAATGCTCTTTGTAGCATTGGGATCACTGTAAATGGTCAGGACTCAATACCCCCATTCTGAAAAATGGAGGTATATCCTGACTTCCTCTTACCTCACCTCACTCACAGTTGAGGGTTAATAAGAAACCAGAGTGGCCAGAGCACCCAGGAAGCAAACTAACGCATCTAAAGTATTCCAGGAAAGAGGTCTCTCTTTGGGAATTTTCTTTTTGTTTAGGGGTTTGTATAGATAGTATGGAAAACTTTATTTTATGTATTTGATTTTATTAAATGTTGTACAATACATGTTGACAAAATAGATACAGTGTAAATCTATAAATATTTGAATCTAAATCAAAATAATTTTTAACTTACAGTCACAAACACCTGGGCAAAAACAAAATCTTATATTTGTTCCTGAATTTTGTTGATGAGTGTTTAAAGCACACATTATCTCCGAGACACTTTCAACAATGT
The DNA here is from genome assembly GCA_006410735.1 of Raphicerus campestris. Lineage (NCBI taxonomy): Eukaryota > Metazoa > Chordata > Mammalia > Artiodactyla > Bovidae > Raphicerus > Raphicerus campestris. The sequence continues at coordinate 87,922 of SJYW01010962.1, forward strand.
TCTCTAGAAGGAAGTCTGAAAAACAAAGTAGGATGGCATATATTATGTAGTGACACTGAGTATTGAGTTACTATTTTCTGCTGAAGATGCTGACTCCGTCCACAGCCTGAAATGTAGCTGTCTGAGCGTCTGCTCCAGCATCCCTGTGTGCAAGCGGGAGGACGGAGGCCCCACCTGCTCACAGGCCCCTCAGGCAGGCCAGAGGAAAGCTAGCAGGGGAGAGGCAGCCCCGTTCCCTGGCAGCCCCGACCTTGTGCCTGGATTCTAATGAATGGGGTCCACCTTGTGCCTGAGACCCAGGAGCCACCTCAACCCTTTCCCTGTTTCTGAACCTCCATTCCGAGATACTCTTAACACCGNAATAATTACAGGATTGGCCGCTAATTGGCATGAAGATCATTACAAGGAAGAATAAGATTAGAAGTAGATACACAGAAAGGAAAAATGGTCCCCAGGAGGAGACAAAGTGCCAGGGAGGGGACCAGCCCCAGGCCAAGTGGCCCAGTGAGACCAAGTGGATGAGAGTCCAGGGTGGACTGAGGTTGCCCAGCCCTCTGGCTCCCCAAGAGGCCTCTGATGTACTGAGGCTGACCGCACACTGCTGCTGTTTCAAGAACCCCAACCATCCCAGCCTCACCTCTCTATCACGGGGCAGGAGCCAGCAGGCAGTGCTGGGCCCAGATTTGTTTCTCAGCTTGCCACAGCCCCTGGAAACAGGGGAGGGGCTGAGGGGAAGGTGTGGGGTTTCCTCCTCCAAGCCACCGCAGTGACCTTGAGAGCACAGGCACAGCCCACCTGCCCCTCCTTCTCCCTGTGTGTCTGACAGAGTCTGAGATGCACTCTGCTCTGGCTCCCAGCTGTATGGGAAAGCTGGGCTATGCCAGCCAGGTCCAGTTTTCCCAGCAATGCTCTTTGTAGCATTGGGATCACTGTAAATGGTCAGGACTCAATACCCCCATTCTGAAAAATGGAGGTATATCCTGACTTCCTCTTACCTCACCTCACTCACAGTTGAGGGTTAATAAGAAACCAGAGTGGCCAGAGCACCCAGGAAGCAAACTAACGCATCTAAAGTATTCCAGGAAAGAGGTCTCTCTTTGGGAATTTTCTTTTTGTTTAGGGGTTTGTATAGATAGTATGGAAAACTTTATTTTATGTATTTGATTTTATTAAATGTTGTACAATACATGTTGACAAAATAGATACAGTGTAAATCTATAAATATTTGAATCTAAATCAAAATAATTTTTAACTTACAGTCACAAACACCTGGGCAAAAACAAAATCTTATATTTGTTCCTGAATTTTGTTGATGAGTGTTTAAAGCACACATTATCTCCGAGACACTTTCAACAATGTTCTCTAGAAGGAAGTCTGAAAAACAAAGTAGGATGGCATATATTATGTAGTGACACTGAGTATTGAGTTACTATTTTCTGCTGAAGATGCTGACTCCGTCCACAGCCTGAAATGTAGCTGTCTGAGCGTCTGCTCCAGCATCCCTGTGTGCAAGCGGGAGGACGGAGGCCCCACCTGCTCACAGGCCCCTCAGGCAGGCCAGAGGAAAGCTAGCAGGGGAGAGGCAGCCCCGTTCCCTGGCAGCCCCGACCTTGTGCCTGGATTCTAATGAATGGGGTCCACCTTGTGCCTGAGACCCAGGAGCCACCTCAACCCTTTCCCTGTTTCTGAACCTCCATTCCGAGATACTCTTAACACCGTTTGGAAGCCCAGGCCTGGGACTTGCTTTTGCTCCTCCTCCCAGAGGCTCAGGTTCCCTCTGAATCCCCAGCCCAAGAGCCAGTGGCCAAGTACTGCTCCCAGATCCCTGCCACCTCCCACCTGCTGGCTAGCTGGGCTCTCGTTAGGATGTAAACACTCTGTGGGCAGGGACCTTAGGTCTCCTGTTCACAGATGAATCCAAAGCCCCTAGAACAAAGCACAACGGAGACACCAGTATTTGTTGAATGTGCAGAGGCCTGAACCTGTTATAAAAGAATTGGTGGGACAATGTAGCCCACAGATTAAAGGGAACCCATCAGGAAAGACACTCTGGGGTGGCCACATGCATCTCACCTCACTTGCCCCTCACCACAGTTTGTGCGCTATGCTCAGTCACTCAGTCCTGTCTGACTCTTTGCACCCCCATAGACTGTAACCCACCAGGCTCCTCTGTCCATGGGGACTCTCCAGGCAAGAATACTGAAGTGGGCTGCCATACCAGCTCAGGGATTGAACCCGGGTCTCCTGCATTGCAGGTGGATTCTTTAACATCTGAGCCACCACGGAAGCCCCACCACTATTTGCCACCTCTCAAAATGTATCAGTCCATCCAGAGAGGACCACCTCCCTTTGCCAGCTCAGGTCCTATAGCTCTCCATTGCCTGGTGGACTCTTCCAGCCTTCTTCTTTCTTCCTGGATGCTCAGTGTCACAGTAGCCCCAGGACAGTCCCTAATCATTCAGGTTGCCAGCTCAGCATCCATATGGAGCTCACCACGTCCCATCTGGCGGGTCCATCCTCCCAGCCTGGTGTGTGCATGCTCAGAGCTCACACCTGTCTTGGAGGTTGTCTAGGGTGGGAGTCCTAGCTGGACTCAGCTCCCAAAACCTGTCCGATCATTGAGAAAGCAAGTTTCTTTATCCTCTTTCATATATGCATCCCCAGCTCCATGCCCCTGCCTCTCTTTCCATGTTCTTAGCATCTTCTTCCACTTGCTGGCTTCCCAGGGGTCCAGACTCAAGGACATTTCCCACTGCCAGCACCCAGACCGCAGGAAGGCCATTATCTCTCCCTCCTGGGCCTCCAGACCCCAGGACCTTGTGTTCCTCAGCTACATTCCAGGCAAGACTCTGGTGGGAGAGACAGCGATGACACCAAGGTGGTCTGAGCTCCTGGGAACAGCCCGGCTTCTTCCCTCCCACTCCACTCTGCCTTCCCATCCCCTCTCAAGCTTTCTGGTCCTAAGTTGCCTGAAGGAATCTTGGCTCAAATCACAACCCGTTCTTTCACCTCCTCCAAGGTCGCCTCGTCCTCTCCCTGCTGGCAGGCCCTGAGGACCTCACTAAGGCAGCAGGCTCCCTATGAACCTGCCATTCCTTTCTTTTGTCCCTGCTGGCCGAGAGATCTTAGAAAAGTGCTGATGAAGCTGGAGCTCTATATCATCCCTGCCATGTGAGGGATATCAAGCTGGCACTGTCCCCTTCACCCCGTCACAGACAGTAAGCCAATGTGGAGACCATACTCCAGTGAGAGACTCTCCCTCGGGCTGTCTCCTTAGCCTCAGACTGTCCTGCCCTAGACACATAGGTCTCTAACTCTGGTCTTCATTTGACCTCATCTGTCCCTTCACAATGACCCCAGGCCCTTCCAGCCAACTCTCAAGAATGGGACATGAAGCACTTGAGGGAGCCGATGTTAGAGGCTTTTGGAGACCCTCCTCACAGCCTACCTTGTGTGGGGAGGGGCTGGTCACCCACAGTTCACTGCTTCATAGATACTCTTCTGCCATCAGGAAGAACTCTCTGGCCCTGGGCCCTTCGAGGCTTACTTTCATCCTTTGTCCATTTTTCTCTGTCCCACTGGCTCCAAGTATGAAGCTAGAAGCCCAAGATGGTAGCCTAACAATGTCAATGTTTGGAGGGTGATTTATTTACCATGTCCCCAGTTATTCCCCTGGCCTCACCACTGGGTTTATTCAGGCAGTATCCCTTCTGCAGCTGATCCTCTCTCAGCCTCTGCTCACATTCAGTGCTCCTGAGCCCTCCATGAGCTCTCTTGACCCTCGCCTGGATCCCCACCAGCCCCACCAGCACGCCAAGCCTCTCTCAAGTGTGGATGTCCCTTCTTCTTTCATACTCATTTCATCCCTAGAGCCCATGTTGTTCCTGAAACACCACGTGCTGTCATGGCCTGTTTTTCTGGATGTATCTGGTCTCTGATGGGTCCTGCATGGCAAGAACACTGTAGAAGGTGATCCCAGAGTTGGCCAGAGTCCAAAATGCCTCATTTCTTATCTCAATTCTTTACCTTCCCTTTTCCCAACTGCCTAAAAAAATGTGCCTCTTATGGATTTGTTTGAATAATAATTTTCTTTTTAAAATGCAAGCTCTTCTGCAAAGTCTAAGCCCTTCCTTCCCTTACTTACATTGACCTCACATTTCTGCCCTCTAACCTTCACAGAACTTGTTTAAACTGCACAGAGATGGGGTGTCTCTAGTACTGTTTTTCACTAGCTCCTCCTTATGTTTCTCTCACTGCTCCTTCATTTGCCAAATATTGATCTAGACTCCACAATATACAAAGTGCTGGGCACTTTCTGTCTTCTTTTTCCTTTAAAAAAAAATAAATCATCTATGAAACAGAGCCAGGGATCCCAGGCCAAGATAAAGTCTAAACAAGGATATAGGTGGTCCATNTTTAAACTGCACAGAGATGGGGTGTCTCTACTACTGTTTTTCACTAGCTCCTCCTTATGTTTCTCTCACTGCTCCTTCATTTGCCAAATATTGATCAAGACTCCACAATATACAAAGTGCTGGGCACTTTCTGTCTTCTTTTTCCTTTAAAAAAAAAATAAATCATCTATGAAACAGAGCCAGGGATCCCAGGCCAAGATAAAGTCTAAACAAGGATATAGGTGGTCCATCCCAGGACTGTGTCGGGTACAGGACAGAGAGTAAATTCCAAGAACCCTTTTTGAGTGAGGATCCCAGGGGCACCTGCCTCCTCATGGCTCACTGAAGAAGCTATCATCAAGCAGCAGCCACCACCCCCTGTCCCAATCCACTTCTATTCAGAAGCCAGGGAGTCTCCAGAACATACTTCAGATCGCATCCTTCAAGGTTTACTTGAAATTTCTGCCTGATCTGGACCTCGATGTCCCCCTCATCCCATCTTAAGTTTGTGTGTCCTCTTGCTTGCTACAGACACATTGGTTTTCTTCAAGACCGGCTTTGTGTCAGCTTGCACATGCCTCCCTCACAACTTACACACAAGCCCCTCCCAGCCCACCACCCTTGTCCTCACCCTCACTTTCTGCTTCTTGCCAACAGTCACATCTCACTATAAGTGGCACTTCTTCAGAAAGGAACATCTTGCCTGACCTTCAGCTGAAGTCAGTGCCCTGCTGTACGCTCTCATCATCACCCTCATCATCATGAAACTCCACTGAGCTCCCAGCTATGCTTCTGTGATTAGTGATAGCAGGTGGCAGGGGTAAAAGGGGATCTTCACTCAGCTAGGGGGAAAACAAACACAGGTATGAGTTCTGAGAGAGGGCTCTGGGAGGTAGTAGAAAAGCCAGTAGCACATCCCGCAGACCACCAGGAGAGCCCACGTTGGGTGATGAAACCACTGCAGCATCCCCAGCCCTCGGCAAGGTCTGGATGACCGGTCAGTGAGCAGCTGCACTGCAGCTGGGACAACTCTGGCCCTCCCTGTCCTCCCCTCATCTGACTTCTGCATGGCCCCGAGGATCACACTGCCCCCCAAGCCAGGAGCCTGTCATCAGCGTCTTATTCACTGCCTCCCTGTCCTCTGCAGTGTGCACTCTGCAGCTCATATTCCCAGCATGTCTGGGACACAGCAAGGGCACCATGGGCTCCTCCCGACTCAGGTGGCAGGTGACAAGCACTCCAAGCCCCAACAAAACTGAGCCTTTGACCCCTTAAGGCCTTTCCCATACTTGCCGCAGGTTTTCAGTCTGGCCCCATGAGGCTGGGGACACCTCCCTGTCTGTGCTCTGCTCCCTGGCTGCTGGCTCTCTCCAGGACTGAACGGGCATGTTCTTGGAGGTCTTGGAGACCCAGATCTATGGCTTCTGGCCTGAGGTGGTGTGATAATTGCCTTCTCCTCTTCTCTGCTCCAGCTGCCCAGCATTTCCTGGGCCTTTTCCCCCATTCTGTCTTTACAGAGGCAGCCGGTGCTAACAGCAGAGACCTCGCGTTCTTCTTCCACTTTATCCTGGTTCAAGTTCATCAGTTCTTGTCAAGAAAGGAACTGAAGCCAGGGGTTCTAATCTTCCCAGATCTGAGAATAATTTGCTCAGAAAACCCCTCTTTTCTTGAGAGCTAGGTTTCGGTGTTGAGTTATAACAGGCAGGAGAAATCCAGGCCAAGAGACTTGCTCACCACAGAGATCTGGACATATCTTAGCTAGCAACATCAACTTACTGCCATCAAAACCATTATCTTCAACACTGTGATCATCACCACCATAAATAATATAGTCATAAGGACCATTACATCATTACCACCATCCAACGAACACTGTCAATCTCCTTACTCTGATCGTTATCACCTTCTCCATTATTTTCACCATGATTATTATTACCATCACCAACACCCATGACCACCTCCACCACCACTTGCGCAATCATCCCACTTAACATTACTGCTATTATTAGCACATCCACCACAGTCATTGCTGCATCACTTTCAAAACATCCTCAACTTCTATATTATCATCCTCATCAGTTTTAGCATAACACCACAACAATTACACACTCACCATCTCCTTCACAGAATGTCACCACTGCTATCATCAGGCATCACCAGCATCTCATCACTCTTACCTTCACAAACATCATTACCCACTGCCATCACCTCCATCAGCACTATTATCACCCACAAACATCAATACCATTATGATGGTATTCATACCCATCATCACCACCCATTATCACCACCAAGCATCACTGTCCTCGTCCTCGTCCTTGTCCATGTCCTTCTTTATTCAGATGACTTTTCTCTGTAATAGATTCTGTGAAATTCTTCTCTATTCTAAAAATCTATACTAAACACAACCTGTGAGTTTAACACACAATGGGTTATTCAGGCTGAATTAGTTGGCTTTTGAGGTATAATGAGCAACCCCAAAATAAGTGGTTTGAAACAACAAATATTTAATTACTTAGTGTATGAGTGATGGGTCGGCTGGGTAGTCCTTCCTGTTTGGGATGGAAGCCACTAGGCTTCCTTGCTGCTGCTGCTGTTGCTAAGTTGCTTCAGTCGTGTCCGACTCTGTGCGACCCCATAGATGGCAGCCCAACAGGCTCTCCTGTCCCTGGGATTGTCCAGGCAAGAACACTGGAGTAGGTTGCCATTTCCTTCTCCAATGCATGAAAGTGAAAAGTGAAAGTTAAATCGCTCAGTTGTGTCTGACTCTTAGCGACACCATGGACTGCAGCCCACCAGGCTCCTCCGTCCATGGGATTTTCCAGGCAAGAGTACTGGAGTGGGGTGCCATTGCCTTCTCCGAGGCTTCCTTATGTGTCCCCAATCAGCTTATAGGTCAGGTAGCAACCAGATGCAGAGAAGGCAATGGCACCCCACTCCAGTACTCTTGCCTGGAAAATCCCATGGACGGAGGAGCCTGGTGGGCTGCAGTCCATGGTGTCGCTAAGAGTCAGACACAACTGAGCGATTTAACTTTCACTTTTCACTTTCATGCATTGGAGAAGGAAATGGCAACCTACTCCAGTGTTCTTGCCTGGACAATCCCAGGGACAGGAGAGCCTGTTGGGCTGCCATCTATGGGGTCGCACAGAGTCGGACACGACTGAAGCAACTTAGCAACAGCAGCAGCAGCAAGGAAGCCTAGTGGCTTCCATCCCAAACAGGAAGGACTACCCAGCCGACCCATCACTCATACACTAAGTAATTAAATATTTGTTGTTTCAAACCACTTATTTTGGGGTTGCTCATTATACCTCAAAAGCCAACTAATTCAGCCTGAATAACCCATTGTGTGTTAAACTCACAGGTTGTGTTTAGTATAGATTTTTAGAATAGAGAAGAATTTCACAGAATCTATTACAGAGAAAAGTCATCTGAATAAAGAAGGACATGGACAAGGACGAGGACGAGGACAGTGATGCTTGGTGGTGATAATGGGTGGTGATGATGGGTATGAATACCATCATAATGGTATTGATGTTTGTGGGTGATAATAGTGCTGATGGAGGTGATGGCAGTGGGTAATGATGTTTGTGAAGGTAAGAGTGATGAGATGCTGGTGATGCCTGATGATAGCAGTGGTGACATTCTGTGAAGGAGATGGTGAGTGTGTAATTGTTGTGGTGTTATGCTAAAACTGATGAGGATGATAATATAGAAGTTGAGGATGTTTTGAAAGTGATGCAGCAATGACTGTGGTGGATGTGCTAATAATAGCAGTAATGTTAAGTGGGATGATTGCGCAAGTGGTGGTGGAGGTGGTCATGGGTGTTGGTGATGGTAATAATAATCATGGTGAAAATAATGGAGAAGGTGATAACGATCAGAGTAAGGAGATTGACAGTGTTCGTTGGATGGTGGTAATGATGTAATGGTCCTTATGACTATATTATTTATGGTGGTGATGATCACAGTGTTGAAGATAATGGTTTTGATGGCAGTAAGTTGATGTTGCTAGCTAAGATATGTCCAGATCTCTGTGGTGAGCAAGTCTCTTGGCCTGGATTTCTCCTGCCTGTTATAACTCAACACCGAAACCTAGCTCTCAAGAAAAGAGGGGTTTTCTGAGCAAATTATTCTCAGATCTGGGAAGATTAGAACCCCTGGCTTCAGTTCCTTTCTTGACAAGAACTGATGAACTTGAACCAGGATAAAGTGGAAGAAGAACGCGAGGTCTCTGCTGTTAGCACCGGCTGCCTCTGTAAAGACAGAATGGGGGAAAAGGCCCAGGAAATGCTGGGCAGCTGGAGCAGAGAAGAGGAGAAGGCAATTATCACACCACCTCAGGCCAGAAGCCATAGATCTGGGTCTCCAAGACCTCCAAGAACATGCCCGTTCAGTCCTGGAGAGAGCCAGCAGCCAGGGAGCAGAGCACAGACAGGGAGGTGTCCCCAGCCTCATGGGGCCAGACTGAAAANCACTTCAGTGTTCTTGCCTGGAGAATCCCTGGGATGGGGGAGCCTGTTGGGCTGCCGTCTATGAGGTCACACAGAGTTGGACATGACTGAAGTGATGCAGTAGCAGCAGTAGCAGCAACCAGATGAAGGGTGGTCTCACTCACATCCGATGGGTCCCCTTAGCTCTGCCTCATGTGTCCTCTCATTCTCCAATGGGCTTGCTCAGGCTCATACATGCAGTGGTCTCAGGGTTCTAAGTTTAGCAAAAAGGCAAATGCACAGTTGAGCCCCAATGCACAAGGGTCGTTTCCAAGCCACTGCTTATATCATGCTTGCTAAAATCCCACTGTCTAAAGTAACTCACAAGGTTGGCACAGACTCTAGAGATGGAGAAAGAGACCACCTCCTGATGAGAGAATCTATAAAATCACTTTGCAAGGTCATGAACTCAAGGAAGGGAAGAATTTATAGCCACTTTACAGTTTACCATACTGTAAACTGGTCTGATGGTCCTCATGGACCCTCTTCTATCCTCCTTTCCCAGGGACTCTCTCGATTTCTGCTGGGCGTGGCTTATGAAACTTCTGATTCCGTCAGACCCTCAGCCACTTAGTCTTCATTGCGCTTGTGGATGTCTGCTAAGTCACTTCAGTTGTGTCCGACTCTTGGTGACCTTGTGACTGTAGCCTTCCAGGCTTCTCTGTCTATAGGATTCTCCAGGCAAGAACACTGGAGTGGGTTGTTATGCCCTCTGCCAGGGGATCTTCCCAACCCAGGGATCAAATCCAAATCTCTATGTCTCCTGCACTGGCAGGTGGGTAGCCCCATCTGGGAAATAGTCAACTGACCACACTTGCTTGCACAGTTCTACCATCTGACGTTGACCAGTTGCCCGGCCAGTTTCAGGCTCTTGCTGCACTTTCAGTCTTAGATGAAACATCAGTGTGCAGAGCCTGGGCTCTGAATCCATAAGCAGTTTCTGAAGGAGCTGAGTGACAGTCAGGAAGCTCAGGTTAAACAACTCCCTATGAAATGGATTTTGGCAGAGAGAAGATGGGAGAGAACTTCAGATAACAGTCTGCTTTTCCTTTCTGATGAATTGTTCTAAGACACATTTTTTTTCTGTACAGTCTGTCCAAAGATGTCCTGCCTGGCTGATGCACTTACATCTTGATGAGGTGTGTCTCTTTGTAACTCATCAGGAAGCAAGGGTCAAGGTGATAACTGTCGTCTTGCATTGGTTCCCAGCCTTTATGCTTCACTTCCACTNCACAAGGTTGGCACAGACTCTAGAGATGGAGAAAGAGACCACCTCCTGATGAGAGAATCTATAAAATCACTTTGCAAGGTCATGAACTCAAGGAAGGGAAGAATTTATAGCCACTTTACAGTTTACCATACTGTAAACTGGTCTGATGGTCCTCGTGGACCCTCTTCTATCCTCCTTTCCCAGGGACTCTCTCGATTTCTGCTGGGCGTGGCTTATGAAACTTCTGATTCCGTCAGACCCTCAGCCACTTAGTCTTCATTGCGCTTGTGGATGTCTGCTAAGTCACTTCAGTTGTGTCCGACTCTTGGTGACCTTGTGACTGTAGCCTTCCAGGCTTCTCTGTCTATAGGATTCTCCAGGCAAGAACACTGGAGTGGGTTGTTATGCCCTCTGCCAGGGGATCTTCCCAACCCAGGGATCAAATCCAAATCTCTATGTCTCCTGCACTGGCAGGTGGGTAGCCCCATCTGGGAAATAGTCAACTGACCACACTTGCTTGCACAGTTCTACCATCTGACGTTGACCAGTTGCCCGGCCAGTTTCAGGCTCTTGCTGCACTTTCAGTCTTAGATGAAACATCAGTGTGCAGAGCCTGGGCTCTGAATCCATAAGCAGTTTCTGAAGGAGCTGAGTGACAGTCAGGAAGCTCAGGTTAAACAACTCCCTATGAAATGGATTTTGGCAGAGAGAAGATGGGAGAGAACTTCAGATAACAGTCTGCTTTTCCTTTCTGATGAATTGTTCTAAGACACATTTTTTTTCTGTACAGTCTGTCCAAAGATGTCCTGCCTGGCTGATGCACTTACATCTTGATGAGGTGTGTCTCTTTGTAACTCATCAGGAAGCAAGGGTCAAGGTGATAACTGTCGTCTTGCATTGGTTCCCAGCCTTTATGCTTCACTTCCACTTTGCCTCACTCTTACTGCTGAATTTGCACCTTCCAAATAAAACAGTAGCACTTAAGCCTTGCCTCAGGCTCTGCCTTCTAGGGAACCCAAACAAAGACATCATCTTAAAGGAGTTCATAATCAGGATGTCTAAAGAGGAAGCCAAGGACATCAGGGGGCTAACTAGTTATGCCTTCTAGCCAAAGAAGATTGTAAAACTGACAGATTTTTTGTGGTGTTAGACAGTGGGAATAATGGGATATCTGTGTCCCCCTCATCAAAAAAAAAAAAAAAAAATAGTAGCCCATTTCTCGGAAGCTGGCGCTTGAGGATGAGTGTCTAGGAATTCAAGTCCCTATTGTCCCAGTTCCCCGGGGAAAGGGTTTCCTTTTTTTCCCTTTGCTCTTCCATACGTATTCAGAATCAGGTTTAAAGAATCTTAGTTGTGCTAAGTATTAGGACTAGTCTCTGTTTTCTATCTGTGCCAATGAGCATGAAGCTTCCCACATCCAGAGATCACCTGGCAGTTCCTTGCAGACCAGGACTTTGACCTCCTCATCAGTCTAGGATTTCCCAAAGGCAGGAAATCTGTGACTCTCCTGAAATCCAGCCCAAGATGACTCAACTGGTCACAAGAACAGAGCCCAGCCATGAAGCTGAGGGGGACACTGTCTGCTCCTCTCTCCTCTGATCATCTCACTTCCCCTGACTATGTCCTGGCCTCCTCTCTCCTTCCCAGGGCCCAGCTCTCTTAGAGAGCTCACCACCAACCTCTCCCAGTCTTCATGGTCTGAGATTTAGTTATGTACATGGAATTGTGGCCCACTTCGTCCTTTTCTCTGTGTGTTCATGAAACTGGACGAATGAATTTTCAACAAGGTTGGAGACAAAATAGTGTTAGCAGGTAATCTCACAAAGGGGAAAATAGTGGGAAAATATGCTATTTGTTTGAAGACATTTAACCTCCCCCCCCAACCCAACTCATTACTTTGAATTTGGGTTTTCCTAAAGTTCCAGCAAACCAGAGACAGGCCGTGCAATGTTTCAACCCTTGTGGTGTAGGACTGAGACTAAGCGCATGCATGGAGAGGGATGGGTGGTCACTCGGCCCTGGTCCCTAACTTAGGGCAGCATAAACTCCACACCTGTCTCCTGAGCAACTCTCCCATCTATGAAGACACCTGAGTCTAAAACAGTAAAGAGAGTAAATATCACTCCTTGCCTGTTTCTACCCATGGCCCAGCCGCTTTTTCAGGAGTTTTCCTTCCAGCTCACCCACACCCTGCTGGCTGCATTTCAAGCCTGTTTCTACCTGCCAATTCATAGTGAAACTTGGCACTCTGCTGCCATGCTTCATTCACTGGCTCTGGTTTGTAGGGACACAGGATTTAGCTGACTCCTTGGAGCTCTGGTTAACACTAAGTTTTACTTAACACTCAAAAGTCCAAGAGCACTGGCCAGGAGAGGCCAGGTTCTGTCCCTTCTCTTGCTTGCCATGCTCTCAGCCAGATCTTTGGTTGCCAGTATCCTCAAGGGCAACTGCTAGGGTATGGCATGGGCTGATGAGACCAGCAGGGTATGGGCTCCTTGGGACCAACCAAGGTCATGCAGCACAAGGGGCAACTCTTGTGTTCCCAGGTCCTTTGTTAAATGCAGTCCATCGCCCAGTGGTATTAAGTTATAAAATACAGTGCTCCCTGTCCCTATTGAAAATAATTGGATCTGATTGGTTTGGGGTCAAGCGCAGACACAGGATTCTTCCACATTAGAGACCTCAGTTTCCCTTTCCAGTCTAATGACTACCTTTAGCAAGCAGCAAGGAAGACAAGTGAAGACCTTCATCTTTGCAGGTAAGACAGCAGGGGAAAGGGGAAGGAAAGGATCATCTAATGAGCCTTTGATAAGCATGTTATCCTACAGAATATTCAGAATGGCCTGATGAGGCAGGCTGGCAATCCCCAGAGAGGGGAAACCTTTGGTATCAAGGAATCCCATTTCAGTGGCAGCAGTAGGGGTTTCCCCAGATGCCACCCCAATGCTCGCCCTACCCAGCATACTGCCTTATATCTGTAAATAACATGGCATCCTGCCTCCAAGCAGAGAGAGAAATTGATTGTCTCCTATTCTAAGAAGGCTCACCAGGGCTCCTGCTCCCTGTTTATATGCTGCTTTTGATCTTCGTTTCCATGTCTCAGTGTCATGCCCATATGCTGTGGAAATTCTTGGCACCCCATCCAGGTTTGGCCATGCCCAGAGGAAGGCAAAGGACCTATCTTCCTCTTCCTCTGTCTTGAGAGTGAGGAATCATTTCCTCGAAGCCCCCAACAGACATCTGTCATAACCCATTCTTACATAATGGAACTAGCGTGACGGCTAAGTTAGAGCAACAGCTAGAATTGGGCTTTTTTTAAGAGGTGTCTCCAAACCCTCCTAAAACAGCTCCTCCAAGCCTCAGCTCACACCTAACAGTGTTTGGGAAAACAAAGGAAGGGCCCCCATGGTCCTGCCTCGGGAGTTCATGTCTAGCAAGAATGCAAGATGAGACAACACAGATGGGTAAGTGGCCTAGCCCAACTCCGATTCTTCCTTCCCAGCTTCACTCAGTGAGTTCTTAGGAACTGGACATAAAGGCCCTAGAGAGAAGGTGAGGCCTCTGCTGGGCCTACCAGAGGCCTTTCAATGGGGCTGAGACACAGCAATGGGATTGGACTGGACATAAGGGACCTTATGGAACTGAGCAAGTGGGGTAGGAAGAGGAGGACAGACAATTGGGATGGAAGGGGGAGGGTAGATCTGAAAGGAGGGGAGGCTTGAGCTTGGGTTTGAGCTCAGAGTTGAAGAAACTCAGCCACTGCCCTCTCGGCCCTGGGTCTGGGCAGACATGTTCCCTTGCCCAAACCACAGATATCCCAGAGAAGGTTTTCTCCAGATAAGACCCTGTGAGGACAGGGCAGGGAAGCCAAAGGCTGGTACAGGAGGACAGGGCAGCTGGGAGTGTGGAGATGCCCCCAGCAGACAGTGAACACCCCGCCCCCAGGAGGCTTCCAGCAAGGGAGAGCCCCAGCATCCCTGCACATCCCTTCAGGTCCATCATAACGTCCATGGAGATAGGAAAACTAGGGAGAGTGTGCCCCCCACTGGTTAGCCAGGACAGGGCCACTGGGAGCGCAGGGCCCAGGCCAGGTCAGAGAAAGTCTTGGGCCTTTCCTCATCTCACCCAGGAGCCACCCTGCCTCGGGAAGGCCAGCAAACCTCCCGGTCACGGGCCTTCCTGGCCCTGGGGAGGGTCTGTGGGCCACTCCCTATCTGGAACTTCATTTACATCTTCCCACTGCTGCCGGCCAGGCCTTGCCTGTGTGATCAGAGCTCTGGGGACAGAACCACCTTGTCCCACTCCAAAGAGGGTCTCTCAGAAGTCTCTCTCCCTCCCCTGATATCAGGGTTGGCGAAGTTCCCAAAGATGGCTCGATTCAGAGAGAAGAAACTGGTCCTTCAGCAATCAGGAGTCTGGAAAGCTCTAAAGGATCTTCCAAGGGAGGAATCCCAACAGGGTGGGAGGGAAGCATCGTCCCAAGGATTTCCCAGCCCAGTGGGCATAAAAATAGAGTGAAAACTCAGGTCTCCCCAGCACAGGTGAGACTGGGGCTCCCTCCACACATGAGAGGCTGGAGGCCAAGGTTTTCCAGCTTCTGGCCTTCCCTCACTCAGGTAGGTGTTCAGGTTCTTAGGGAACCTAGGAGTTGAATGAGTTAATAATTTTCTCTTTTACAGGCGAAATCATGCCTTTTATAAAAGTTTCCCCAGACCTTTCAAAGCATAATGACATTCCCCCATCACCTTCTTTTTCTTCCTCATCTAAATCCCTCCCATCACAGTTTAAGCCTCTGGGGCTGAGCGACGTGCTAGACCAAAGCTGAATGTTGCTGCCTTTAAGACGCCTGCAGCTTCTGTGAGAAACAGGCAAGGCCCTCCTCAAAGGAAAGAGGCCTGCAGCAGACAAATATACAAAGTAGAGCAGAAATCATAAACACGTTTTATTTCTAAATAATTTTAAAACCACTGGCCTTGTAGCAAATTGGAATATATTTCCAGAATCGACTCAAAGAGATTTTTTTTTTTACAGCAACATATGAAAAATGTCATTTAAATATCCACCAGCAGCTGCACCACATGTTGGGCTCAGGAAAACACGTTCATTCTTTTCATCAAAGTCCCTTGATTAATGTTCCACTTCTCTTTGACACTTTTTCCATAGTTTGGGGGAAAAAAATCAAAGGCTGTGCTATTATCTGGAAGAAAATTAAACCGATAAGATTTAATGTCTGCTATATTCTACAGTCATGGTAAAAAATATCGCTCAGGCCTTGGGCCAAATGCAAATGAACATTAAGCAGAGGGTACATCCCTGCAGTGAGGCTTTTTGGAGGGGTTAGGCTGGGGCAGATGGGGGAGCAGAAAGAGCTGGGGATGGGAAAACAGCGGGGAGGGGCTGGTGTGAAGGTTTGGGGGCCAGATCAGGGGAGGTGGAAACAGGTCTGTGCAGAGGAGAAACTCTTGATGGCGACCCCTGAGCAGGGCCAGGGGGCGGAAGTCAGAGGGGTGGTATTGCCCACCTGCAGCGGGGCTCCTGTGATCCTGGGATTTTGTGAATGGGATGGGCAGAGAAGAGAGAAGGGATTGAGCGGGAAAGAGGGAGGGGAGCGCAGCAAGAGGCAAGACCGAGCCAGGAGGAAGCCTAGGCAGATGGAGAGAGGGGAAATCGCAGCCTGTCTGGCACCGCAGCTGATGCCATAATTTAAAGGTCAATTCAGTGGAAAAGGAAGAGAAAAGGGGGGGGAGGGGGTGGTGTTGAAAAGACTGCCTCCACAGTATGGCACTTAACTCCTCCCATCCCTATGCAGCCCTACCTGGCCTTTTCTCTTGACCTGACATCCTCTAAGTTCTTGCATCCCCTTCCCCAATGTGGGCTCTGGAGGCTGCAAACCTAGCTCTGCCTTCTGCCTCCTTTTGTTACTTCATCAGAGTAGAAGCCACATAACCTCCTGAACCTTAGTTTCTTCATTCATTAAATGGGGATGATAAAACTGAATCTCCCCAGTTTATTGTAAAAGTTAAATTGTATGATGGCGTAAATGCTGGAAAAACTCGTTAAAAAGTTGCAAATCTTTCTGGGCTTCTCTAAAGGAAGTGCTTTGATTACCTTTGAGAAAAAGTGTCCCTTTGTTCTAGGGGAAAAAAAAGAAAAACACCATTTGGCAAATAAAAACTAGTAGCCATTCGTTGTCCTAAGGCACCCTCTGTCCTTGGAGGCGACTGGTCACCCTTAGCCTGAATGCCATGAGGATGAGATATGCTCAGTTTCAGGTTTCCCTTTTGTCTTTCACCAATTTATTTTGTAAGTGAGTTAATCTTTTAGCAAAATCTCTCTCTCTCCATGCTCCCTCTTCCTCCCTCTCTCTCTCTCTCTCTCTCTCAACTGGCTGAGTTGCTTCTTGGGGAAGAATGTTACTTTTCTCTGCATGGATTTGGGCTGCCTTATGCCTATAAATTATAGCAAGTTCTTGAGGGACTATAGAGGTTTTTGTTGGAATGGTGTTTTTGCCAGAAGGCTGAAGAGGAAACCCCAAGGGCTGCAGGAAAGACTTGCAGGCATGGGTTTCAGCTCAGGCTAGGGGAGGCTGTATAAAATAACTGGACAGGCCCATAACTTCCTGCTATGGTGCTCCGTGATGCTCTCTTGCCATGCAAGGGCCATGGGACAAGCCCACATTGCCTGTTGTCTATGGTGGGACAGAACATCGGATATGAGGGAAGTCTGGAGACCATTCCTGTGCTCCCAGGCCTGCTGCTGGGCTAGATCACCCTGCTCTAGTGGAACTGGCCAAAGGGCTGACTGGAGCCCCACTGGCCCCTTGCTTCCCTTCCATTATCCTCAACTGTTCAATGAGTCTAAAATCATAGCCTAGACTCTACTGTTATAGAAGAGCCACTTCCTGCTCTTCCTATCAAGACATGGCTTTCAAAGGCTTAGATTGGAAAGATGGATATGGCCATGGAGATATGGTTGGTGAGGGGGAAGATGGAGGGTCTTTCTTCAGAATCCCCATCACTGGGGCTACAGGTAGCCATGTTCCAAAGCAAAACATCAGGAGAATTATATCTTGTCCCCTGGTCTCTTAGGTATGATAAAGGCCTTTTCTCTTTTGAACCCACAACAACCAGGACACTTCAGCCCAGGAGAGGTTTACTTCTGGCCAGAGCTATCTAGTTAGACGGTGAAAGGGGCCCTGGTCTGATGGCAGGCGAGGATGACCTTGCCTTGCTTCCTGCCTTTACTCTGTCTCTCCCCAGTCCATGTCACTTCTTCCCTCTAATGATGGCTGAGCCTCTCTTAGAAGGTAGGGGCCTTTCAGCACAGGGAAGCTCAGGTCTACCCTGAGCACCATGCAGTCTGATTCTGGGTGTGCCAGGACTTGGCTGGGTGGGGTAAGAATGTCCAGGAAGAGGTACCCAAAGAGGGTCACTGCATGGAGTAGGGGATGGGCCTTGACCTCATGCCTGGCGAACAGCAAGGAAACTCTAACTTGGGGCTTTTTGCCAGCCACAGGGCCAGCACAGGGAGCCCTTGCCAAAGGAAGAGGCTCCTTTCGTCCACTTGAGGCTGTAAGAGAGCCCCTGGGGAGAGCAGCACACCTTCATAGTGACCACCAGAGGGCTCTGGGGGACCCTGCAAGAGCTACATCTGGAGGAGAAATTTCAGTGACCCCCTGCGTGGCCTGGAGCCCTAGAGCAAATGACAGAACCTAAAATCAGCTAGTAGAGAGAGCGCTCCCTGTCTCCGCAGGTATGGGACGGAAGCTAAAGGAGTCATCCTTCAACAGGGAAATTTGTTTCTCATGCAAAAGTTTAACACGGGTCCACCCTGCTCCAAGATCCTGTTGACATGGCCCAGGCAAACCGACACTGTGTTCCCATTAGCTGATCAGCACACACAGCACTCTGCCACCAGCCATCCAAGAGCCAGAGAAGGCTAAAACCAACCAAGCCCGTGAGAGACAAACACAAGTTTCATTCATAGTCTCCATCTAGCCAAATGTAGCTGTTGGCAGTTCCTTGCAATAATTAGAGAGACAGCTCACATTTGCCTAAAATAACTAAGAATTGAAGGAATAAAACCTTTAGTTCCAGGGCAAAGGAAACCTGGGGGTTATGATATGTCAACACGTCATAAACTGAAGAGGAGCCCAAGGGCAGGGGCAGCGTCTCCCTGGTTGGGACAGAGGCTTCCCCAGGGCAGAGCCTCTGTCCCCTGCCTGACACCACCCAACGCATTAGTCCAGAAAACTCTCTAAGGGTGTTTGAGAGAACTGATGGGCCCATCTCTCTGGAGCCTTGCTGCTGCCTGGGGCTCCTGGGATAGGTTCTGGGCTGTAACACAGCACCCCTGCAGTGGTCCAGAAAAGAAGCAGCCCATTGGCAGCTCCCAGCTCCCAGCAGCATCTGGTCCCCTCTCAGCAGCCCTGCCCAAGGCCACAGGAGAACATCATCCCACCCAGAGNAGCAGCACACCTTCATAGTGACCACCAGAGGGCTCTGGGGGACCCTGCAAGAGCTACATCTGGAGGAGAAATTTCAGTGACCCCCTGCGTGGCCTGGAGCCCTAGAGCAAATGACAGAACCTAAAATCAGCTAGTAGAGAGAGCGCTCCCTGTCTCCGCAGGTATGGGACGGAAGCTAAAGGAGTCATCCTTCAACAGGGAAATTTGTTTCTCATGCAAAAGTTTAACACGGGTCCACCCTGCTCCAAGATCCTGTTGACATGGCCCAGGCAAACCGACACTGTGTTCCCATTAGCTGATCAGCACACACAGCACTCTGCCACCAGCCATCCAAGAGCCAGAGAAGGCTAAAACCAACCAAGCCCGTGAGAGACAAACACAAGTTTCATTCATAGTCTCCATCTAGCCAAATGTAGCTGTTGGCAGTTCCTTGCAATAATTAGAGAGACAGCTCACATTTGCCTAAAATAACTAAGAATTGAAGGAATAAAACCTTTAGTTCCAGGGCAAAGGAAACCTGGGGGTTATGATATGTCAACACGTCATAAACTGAAGAGGAGCCCAAGGGCAGGGGCAGCGTCTCCCTGGTTGGGACAGAGGCTTCCCCAGGGCAGAGCCTCTGTCCCCTGCCTGACACCACCCAACGCATTAGTCCAGAAAACTCTCTAAGGGTGTTTGAGAGAACTGATGGGCCCATCTCTCTGGAGCCTTGCTGCTGCCTGGGGCTCCTGGGATAGGTTCTGGGCTGTAACACAGCACCCCTGCAGTGGTCCAGAAAAGAAGCAGCCCATTGGCAGCTCCCAGCTCCCAGCAGCATCTGGTCCCCTCTCAGCAGCCCTGCCCAAGGCCACAGGAGAACATCATCCCACCCAGAGTGTCTGGCACCCAGTGCTGCTCTTGGCCCTTCTCTGATCAGTATTTTCAAGAGCCCCATGCTCTTGGAACACAAGTCCCCTCTCCCTAAGGACAGCTCACACCTCCTGCCTCCAGCCTCTGCCTCCTTCCCAGAGTGAGCAGGTCTCCCTGACTCCCCAGGGTCCCCAGTGCCAGCTGTAGCCACTTCTCTAGGTCACTCTCAGCTCCAAATCTCAAACCTGCTGGCCTCACTGTCCAGCCTGAGTCATCTCGTGCGTCAGGCCTGCTCTGGGCCCTGGGGATGCAGGAGCAAGCCTGCCCTCCATGGAACTCCTATTCAGGATGCTGACAGCCTCAAGAATCCTCTAGAGCTTTGCTTTCCAGAGACTAGATTCAGGTCATGATCCTGGCAGAGACTAGCAGCTATGGCTGCAGGCAGGCTACTGAGACAAGGAGGGACAGTCAGAATCAGGCAGGCATGCCTGGGACAGGGCTGTCAGGCTGTTTGGGGGGAGGGGGGTATCCACCAGGAAACTGGGAGGCAGGGAGAGATGGAAGGGGACACACCAACGGCCAGGCTGGGCTCCAGGCTTATAGTCTCTGGGAGTCAGGCTGGGCCCAGAGAAGAGGCATATTGATTAAACTCTTGCTGAGCTAAGGTGGGTCTCATTTCTGGGTTCTAATGCAGGCTTCAACACGTACTCACTCCCTCCTTCTAGCCTGTTTCCTTCTCTGAAGCTTGTAAGGATCACTCCCGCCCCTGCCTTGCCCCCTTATAGGGATGCAGTGAAGATCATATGCAATATAAAGGCCACGGTGAACATAAAAGATTTGATTCTCCAGCTCATACTTACACACCTACAGGACAGGGAACTCACTGCCTCTCAGGCGGATGCTCTATCCAGAGGGAAAAGGGCTAATGCAGCTCAAGGCTTCAGTTGGAGACTAGCTCAACCACATCAAGACCACTACTGCACAGAAGACGGACCCCATAAAACCAGAAGGTGCTGCTTCTGGTCTTTGGAGACTTTCCGGAGCAACTTCCTCAGCCCTGTACAAACACCTCCCTGGTCTTGACCTGCTCAGCCCTTGTCTGGTCGCATCTGCCCATCTGTGAAGGTCTGGGGCTCTGTCACCCCACTGAAGGCCACACACCTAAGAAGCTTCCTAGATTCTGCTTGTGAGCAGTAGCTGTGCCCTGAGCATCCCCAGGCAGGCAAAAGGACATCTCCCCTGACCTAGGAGAAAAAACCCCTGAGACAGGAGCCCCCTGGGAGTGAGGGCATTTAGGGCAGCCTAGGGGATGGGGATGAGAAGCAGGCGGCAAAAGCAGGCAGCTGGTTCAGACCCGTGGCAGGAAGTCACAACCAAGATTCATCCTGGAAAAATGCAACTAATGCTACACAGCTGGGGCCCACTAATCAGAAACACGGGCCCAGAGGTGGCAGCAGGGACAGGCCCAGAGGGCAGGACTGACAGCGAGGTGATAATCGGCAGCAAGCTCTAGGTCGGTCTCCCCACCCTCTCCATCAGCTGCCGTTTAGAGACAGGTTGTCACACTGGGATCTGGAAGGGGCAGCTTCTCCGCCCCTGCCCCGTCTGCCTGGAAGGGGACGCATTACTTACCCATAGCCCAAACATCAGCTCAAACAATAGCTGAGCCTTCGTCAGATCTCCAGAGAATGGAGTCGGCATGGCAACCTTCACCTCTTTCCTTCCCTGGTGATGCCCCCCCAAGTCTGGGAGGCACAGCCTGTCCCCCTTCTCCCAGCACAGCCTGCCATCAGGACAGGTTCAAAATGAGCCTTGAGCCCTCAATGGACTCCTCTCCATCTGGGCAAGGCCCTGTCCCCTGGGAAAGGCAGAAATGGGACAGGATTCTGGGCCGAGGTTAGGTTAGGGGAGAACATGGAGGACTAGACTGGGCCACAAGCCCTCAAAGTGCCATTTCTTTGAGTTCAAGGAACATCGGTGAGGCTCCTGCTATTACCTGCATGCCAGTCCCTGGGCTACTAGGTGAATGCCTGCATTCTCTGGTCCTCAGAGGCTCACAGTCTAGCTGGAGAGAGAAACAGGGAGAGAGGAGCTTTCACTCGAGGTATGAGCAGGGCCAGGAGGGCCCCTGGGAGGCTAGGGCTAGGAGAGGGGCTCCCACACCCACCCAGAAATGGTAGATCCTCCAGACCCCAGGATGCTCCTCTGGTTTTCCTCCTCACTTCCCTCCCATTTCCCAAGTGATATCTGCCTCGGGGTGAGCCTTCAGGGCCACAGCCTAGGGAGAGAAGAAGGAGGCCCACTATCGGGAGAAGAGGCCTGCCCTGTGGACCCTCAGCCCAGAGGCTGTCCCTTCCGAAGGGATCTTGCAGCCCCAGGGGTGGGGAGAGGCTGGTGGCTCGTCCTGTTGGTAAGACCCCTTCTTTTGCCGCCTAAGCTGTCTACTAGAGGCACTTCTGGGAGCAGAGGTCCCCTGAGCCTTCAGAGCACACTGACGGTGAGCACAGGCCCACAGCCTGCCCCTCCCCACCTTCTCCCAAGCCTGACTCCCCCTCCCTGTGGCTCCACGCTGCTCCCGCAGAGCTGCCTCTGAAGTGTAAGGCTTGGTGTCTGGCCGACCCTCCCAAGTCACAGAAAGCACGGGTAGGTGTTGGGTGGGGGCCTGGGGTGAGGTCTGAGAGATGAAGGTTGAAGGACAAAGGGAGAATCCGGAGGGTGTGCAGGTGGGGAAGACAGGGTTGGGCATGGCCTGGGGGAGCCTGGATGGAAGAAGTAGGGGTCAGAGGTCGGGAGCAGGAAAGATGATGAGGAAGCAAAGGGCAGTGTGGAGCTGGGAGCTGCCTTGTTGGAGGTTTCCTTACTGCCTGAGTGTTTGCCATGGAATTTCCCGGCCTAATAAAGAAGAATTTAAATAGACCACAAGTTGCTTAATGTTGACTGTATAAATAATCCAAATCCCCAGCTCCCTTTGTTCCACAAGCTATTTGTGTCGAGAGAGAGGGAGGGGGCGGGATCCGACAGAAGCCACCATCCCAGATCGCGGGGTTTGGGGACTCTATGTTCTCCTCCACCAGGGCCCCAGGGAGCAGGGGTTGAGGCCTGGGACGGGGAGACTCGGGTTTCCCAGCCAAGTCTTCCGTTTGTGAGCATGCACACACTGGCACGTCATCCCCACACAGATTCACGTGCATGCGTGTACCCGTGCACACACAGCATATGTGCCCATGCTCACTCTGGGCATGTGTGCACAGGCACACGCGGGCCCACACAGGCTGACTCAAGCACACACAAGTGTGCATACACACCCAGACACACAGGGAGCACAGAGGAGCTCAGATGAGGTGCCAGCCTGCCAGGGGGCGGGGGCCGGTGCCCCCTGCCGCTCGGCAAACTGGGGCCTAACAGCTTGGAAAGAGGGACACTTCAGAGTCCTGGTGGGTGTGTGGCAGAGTGGCTTCAGTCACACTGAGTCACTTCCAGAGGGGGTTCCTACGGGACCACACACAAAAGCCAAGTTGAAAGTCTCCAACCCCACAGCTCACCGGTGACCAAGGTCTCCATCCCCTCCTCCCCCACGTGATCAGTCCTGCCACGTCCCTCAGAGGAGAAGAGCGGACACGATCATCCCATGAGGTCAGGACCAGGGCCAGCATGGAAGCTTCTAGTCCCTTAGTGACAGGCGTGGCTCTAGGAAGGCCATTTCAACACAGAACACAGGAGTACCACCCAATCCGTGGTGGCAATGGGGGAGAAGGAAGGAGAGAGAGTCAGGGGAGGGAAGAGGAGGGGAGAGAGGGGCAGGGAAAGGAGAGACTCGGAAGGGAGAGGAGAGGCCAACGGACGCTATAGGGCTGACCTGCAGCTATTTCTGTTTGGGGTCCATTCTGGCTGCTCCATCCCTGTGGGGACAAAGTTAGATATCTTTCATCTCATTCTAGAATGTACTCTTGGGTGCATTCACACGGATCACATGTGGCAATGAGAGCTTGGGGGTAAGGGGTGGGGCGCCTGGCCCCACATATAATCCCAGGTTAGAAATTCCTGTTCCAGTCTTAATTCTGACTGGCCCCTGAGTCCCAGACCTTTCCTAGTCACCTAAACCATGCTCCAGGGGCACAGCTCAGATTAGAATGTCAATTGCCATCTCAGTGTCCAACTCTGAACCTTGCACAACCCTACAGATGCCCCAAGAAATCAGTGACAGGTACTGATGAAGACCAAACCCAGTGTAAGGGAATTTTGTGGGGGTGTGATCCAAGCTTCTATCCCAGAAAGCCACAATTTAATTGTTATGCTAAGAACTAGAGAACACCCAGCCAGTGAGAAGTGACTACTTCAGATAACTGAGTCACCAGCCAGGAATAAAGAATGAAAAAGCCTCAAAAACTAAGGTTCTGAGTAGAGGAAGAGAAGCCCAGTGGGCTAGAACCTTGGGGGCCAATCATTCTCTAATTTAACCATCCATTCATCAAATATTTCGGAGAAGGCAATGGCAACCCACTCCAGTGTTCTTGCCTGGAGAATCCCAGGGACGGGGGAGCCTGGTGGGCTACCGTCTGTGGGGTCGCACAAGGTCAGAAACGACTGAAGTGACTTAGCAGCAGTGACAGCATCAGATATTTATTGTGTGCCTATCAAATCCATCGTCCATGGGGCCACAAAGAGTCGGACATGACTGAGCGACTCTCACTCACTCACTCACTAAATGCAAGCACTGCAACGCTGGATACCGTCTTCATAGAAGTGTGAATGTGTGTCTGTGCATGAGTGTGCATGTGAGTGCATGCATCTGGGTTTAAGAATTGCTTCGCCACTTGCCACACACAAACCCAGACCAGCACAGGATGCCACAATCACCCTCAGTCCCAGCCCCAGACCCAAGCCCACCCTCCAGGGTCCTGTAATTCCTTCTCCTGAAGCAGTTTTGTCTCCTGGATCTAATGAGCAGAGGAAGTTGAGGTGGTAGGAGCCCCTACATCTTTGCAACCCTGGCCAACTTTGCTCAGGTCCACTAAGCCCAATAATCATTGTGCATAATACCTGCTCTCTTATTTCCACTGGGCCCCAGCCCAGTGCTTCCTCTCAGCGGGGTGGGGTGGGGGGTGGGGCTCTGGGAATGGAAATGCAGGTCTGCCCGCTGCTTCTTCCCCAGGCTAGCTGGGGGCTCGAGGCTCCGAGGCTCCAGGCTGCCAGCAGATGGTGCGCATCTCTCAGGCTGCCTGGGAGACAGACAGGAAGGATAGCGGGCCTGTCCACATGCCCAGAATCTCTGGGCTGTCACCAGGTCCCCTTGATCCTCCTTCCAAGAAGGAAAGCGGGAAAAGATGTCTTTCCAGGCCCTAATCCTCTCCACATGGGTGGGCACCGTGGAGAGCCAAGGCCCCGCTGCAGGCACGCAGACCACTAGAGTCCCACCATCATTCTGGCCAAGGACCCCTCCCCTAGGCCTGCAGGTTTGCAACCACAGAAGCTTCTGCCTTCCTTCCAGAGCTTCCACACGGACCACCTTCTACTCTCAGCCCGTCCTCTGCCTAGCATGCCTTGCATACTTCTGCCAAAGACAAACAGGCTGATAGACACCTGGGTGGAAGGAGTCAGGCAAAAAGTGGTTTGCCCTGAGCAGCTACTTGAACTTGAAGCCCTTCCAAGGGCACTACAGGCAAAAAGGCCCAGGAGAGCTTCCCAGTTGGGTGCAGGACCCTTACAAACCTGCACAGTGCCTCCTTGGACATTCAGGGTAGGATCCCAGCAGCCAGTGCCCCCAGGGCCCGTTCCCCACGGGGTGCTCAGGTCAGGCAGAAACAAGGGAGTGGAAGATCCTCCAGAATGGAGCCCAAATGGTCAGTAGGAGGCTAGAGGGTCCATCAGAGGAAGGAAGGTCTGTGTCGGGGCCCTTGTCTAAACCAGCACCAAGCCTCTCCCAGCCAGGATCCTGTAAAAGGTCAGTTTGCGTGACCGAGGGTACAATCCTTTCTTGCTACAGCAAAACAGACCTTGTGCCATCTCCATAGGCCGTGGTTTCCAATCTTGGTTTCCAGTCTTGGCTCTTGTGGTTGATCCTGGCCACGTGGACCTCACCCCCAAACCCAACCCCCAAGGCCTGGCTTTTGGTGACCTGCATGTCTAACCCCTGGGTGTCTGAGGACACAGAGCCAGTGTGACAAGCACAGAGAGTGGATGTGGGCTGCACCCACCCACAGCTGGAGCTCCCGGCAACCCCAGAGTGGGAAAGAGCTCACATGTCAGTTGCTCTAAGTCACTTGGGGCCTGCCACTAATGCCAGGCTGGCCTGCCCCCTCCAGCCACTGTCGACCACACAGCATGGACTCCTAGGGTAGGGAGGAGCTGCCAGGAGCTGGGAGGGGGGGAGGGCTTGGCACTGCTTTGATCTCGGGCATCAAAGGCCAGGAAATGCAATCAGCTCTGAAGAGCACTTGCTGTCAAGCCATCCCCAGCAGGCACAGGCCCAGACCCCTCCCCACTCTCCCAGGCCCCGCCTGGGCCCTAGTAGGCTGGCCAAGGGCCCTGGGCGGCAGACTGGAAAGGCCACCCCCATCCCCAAGCAATTCAACAGCAACTCTGAATAAGAGCTAATTCTGCCAGCATGGCGGCTTCCTCCTGTGCTCCTCCCCTGCTTCCCTCCACCTCCTCCATGCCCCCCACAATGGCCNCCCAGCCCAGTGCTTCCTCTCAGCGGGGTGGGGTGGGGGGTGGGGCTCTGGGAATGGAAATGCAGGTCTGCCCGCTGCTTCTTCCCCAGGCTAGCTGGGGGCTCGAGGCTCCGAGGCTCCAGGCTGCCAGCAGATGGTGCGCATCTCTCAGGCTGCCTGGGAGACAGACAGGAAGGATAGCGGGCCTGTCCACATGCCCAGAATCTCTGGGCTGTCACCAGGTCCCCTTGATCCTCCTTCCAAGAAGGAAAGCGGGAAAAGATGTCTTTCCAGGCCCTAATCCTCTCCACATGGGTGGGCACCGTGGAGAGCCAAGGCCCCGCTGCAGGCACGCAGACCACTAGAGTCCCACCATCATTCTGGCCAAGGACCCCTCCCCTAGGCCTGCAGGTTTGCAACCACAGAAGCTTCTGCCTTCCTTCCAGAGCTTCCACACGGACCACCTTCTACTCTCAGCCCGTCCTCTGCCTAGCATGCCTTGCATACTTCTGCCAAAGACAAACAGGCTGATAGACACCTGGGTGGAAGGAGTCAGGCAAAAAGTGGTTTGCCCTGAGCAGCTACTTGAACTTGAAGCCCTTCCAAGGGCACTACAGGCAAAAAGGCCCAGGAGAGCTTCCCAGTTGGGTGCAGGACCCTTACAAACCTGCACAGTGCCTCCTTGGACATTCAGGGTAGGATCCCAGCAGCCAGTGCCCCCAGGGCCCGTTCCCCACGGGGTGCTCAGGTCAGGCAGAAACAAGGGAGTGGAAGATCCTCCAGAATGGAGCCCAAATGGTCAGTAGGAGGCTAGAGGGTCCATCAGAGGAAGGAAGGTCTGTGTCGGGGCCCTTGTCTAAACCAGCACCAAGCCTCTCCCAGCCAGGATCCTGTAAAAGGTCAGTTTGCGTGACCGAGGGTACAATCCTTTCTTGCTACAGCAAAACAGACCTTGTGCCATCTCCATAGGCCGTGGTTTCCAATCTTGGTTTCCAGTCTTGGCTCTTGTGGTTGATCCTGGCCACGTGGACCTCACCCCCAAACCCAACCCCCGAGGCCTGGCTTTTGGTGACCTGCATGTCTAACCCCTGGGTGTCTGAGGACACAGAGCCAGTGTGACAAGCACAGAGAGTGGATGTGGGCTGCACCCACCCACAGCTGGAGCTCCCGGCAACCCCAGAGTGGGAAAGAGCTCACATGTCAGTTGCTCTAAGTCACTTGGGGCCTGCCACTAATGCCAGGCTGGCCTGCCCCCTCCAGCCACTGTCGACCACACAGCATGGACTCCTAGGGTAGGGAGGAGCTGCCAGGAGCTGGGAGGGGGGGAGGGCTTGGCACTGCTTTGATCTCGGGCATCAAAGGCCAGGAAATGCAATCAGCTCTGAAGAGCACTTGCTGTCAAGCCATCCCCAGCAGGCACAGGCCCAGACCCCTCCCCACTCTCCCAGGCCCCGCCTGGGCCCTAGTAGGCTGGCCAAGGGCCCTGGGCGGCAGACTGGAAAGGCCACCCCCATCCCCAAGCAATTCAACAGCAACTCTGAATAAGAGCTAATTCTGCCAGCATGGCGGCTTCCTCCTGTGCTCCTCCCCTGCTTCCCTCCACCTCCTCCATGCCCCCCACAATGGCCACCCTCCTGACTTTTATTGTCCCAGACATTTGCATGAGAACAGGAACTTTGTGCTCTGGGCTCCATCTGCTCCTGCTTATTTCTCACTTGGAACTGCAATCCACGGTCACACATGCCCCCTCCCCACACCCTCTCCGCCTCTACCCAGGCTGCCCCCAGAGTCAGGGCTTGTGGGGTTTCTGGTCCTTGGTGCAGGTTGGTGCATCCTGAGAGAGAGTGGCCCAGAAGTGGACAACGTCTTGTATGAGGAGGCCGGAGTGTATAAGTCTCAGGATCTCTCTCCCTTGAAAGGCCCCCAGGCCCAGTATCCATGAGTCACAAGCTCCAGTAAATACCATCTTGTGTTGCTTATAGGAATTAAAATGGATAGTACAAGGAAAGCGATGTTGTTAAGTAAATGAGTAAATAAATGCGCCTCTCAGAGGGCACTTACTATGTGAAGAATTTTACAAATATTACCTCATGTTTACAAATATGGCCTCAGCTACCTCAGGGAGGTACTACTGTAATCCTCTTCATCCAGGTGAGAAACCAGGGCAGAGACTAATTAAGGAGCTAGTCCCAGGCCACACACCTGGTCAGAGTGACTGAGGTCAGTCGGTGCTCATTCACCCTCTGAGTCTGTGCTCATACCCTGCTCTAGAAGGCTCTTCTGCCTATCCCCATCCTTCAAAGCCCATTTCCATCTTCCTCCTGAAGTCTCCATGCTTACTGAGACTCAGCAGCCACTGTATTTCTGGAAAGATTTTACAAGGACCAGAGTCTCATTTAAAACTGAACTCTCTGCTTATCTAAAAATTAAAAACCTCTTTTGGTTGGAGATTTTTCATCTCAAGGTGATTCCCTCAAATGCCAAGTGAGCAAGTCAGGAGCCAGATCGGCCAGTCTGCGTGCAGGCCAGGCTGCCAGGCCCTCTGGGTCAGCATCGGTGGGCCCCAACTCTTTCTTCTGAAGACCACACCTCCCCAGTCACTGGCTGGTCCTGCCACCTTTCCGAAGTCTCTGCCCTTCAGTTTCTGGCAGCTTCTACACCTCGGCTGTGCCCAACCACACATCAAGTCAGAACTTACGGGCTCTTTTGGGGCTGTGCTGTTATCCTGGAGAGACTGCACAATCAAATGGACATGTTGGGCAGGCAATGGACCCCTGGACTGGGAGAAAGAGAGCTGAGGTCTACATCTGGCTCTGTTCACATTGGGACAAGTCATCTGGCCTCTCTGGGCATCAATTTTGCATTATGTGAAATAAAAAGGGAGGGCTCACCAAGCCCTAAATACTCTTCCAGCCCAGACGGGATGAAGAGAGACAACATAGCAAATAGGCTGGCAGGCCTGAACCAGATCAAGGGCACACACAAAGGCTGTATGTGTGTTGGGAGTTGGAACAATTCCCAGAATGCCAAGAGGTGGTTCCAGAGG
The DNA here is from genome assembly GCA_006410735.1 of Raphicerus campestris. Taxonomy (NCBI): domain Eukaryota; kingdom Metazoa; phylum Chordata; class Mammalia; order Artiodactyla; family Bovidae; genus Raphicerus; species Raphicerus campestris. The sequence goes on from SJYW01010962.1 coordinate 117,034, forward strand.
GCTTCCTGGGGGAAGTGAGCTGTGCACCCAGGTCGTCAAGGAGGTGTCAGGAACCAACTATGTGATGTGTAACAGGCAGGGGCCCTGCTGAGCAGAGCCTGGGGGGCGGGTGAGGGCCTGGTGTGCTATGACAGAGGCAGGGAGGGGCCGCCAGCCCCACAGGAAGCCCCAGCTTGTTGTTGGGTAACTTCTCCTCCTGTTTTCTGGGAACAAGCTGTTTGGAGAAGAGGGGGAGGGAGACTTTAAAGGCTTCCAGATGGGGGTCCCTTCTGCTGCCATGCCGCCACAAAGTCCATGCAGTGCTTTCTAAGAATCCCAGCAAATGTTAGCCAGTGTGGCTCTGGGGAGGTCTTCCCAGCCATGCCCCAACTCTGTGCTCCCCACTATCCTGGACCCAATAGCAGGCCATATTCCATTCTTTACTGTTATTCTTTGTTTATTTATTTATTTATTTTTATTAAAAAGCTGCAGAGACAGGGAGTTTGGGCTCATCTTTGTCACCCTCCTGCTTGTCCAGGGTCTCAGCATCCCAACACACTCTCTGTCCACCTCACCTGGCCCAGTCTGCCCTGAAGACAGGGGTTGGAGGAAGGACCTGACTCTCCCTTAACCAGGGAGGCCGTTGGACGTTCAACAGAAAAGAGAAAATGGAACAACCCAGGACAGGGTTGGAGAGAGGAGAGGCAGGGGCTGGGGAGAAGAACAGAAAGGAGGGGATTAGGGTCCACCCTTCCCCCAGCACACAGCCAGGGCTGCCAGGGTGGGCTCCCATGCTTCTCCTGGGGTTATTTCTCAGGGAAGCCAAGTGGTGCCCATGCTCAAGGACATCCCCTTCCTGCCTCTCCCCACTTGGAGCATCCTGGCTCCAGTGCTCACTTATCCCCTCCTTGAGCTGGGGTGATGTAGACATACAGGGCTCCCAGCACAGAGCCCTGGAGAGATCCAGGAAGGATCTACAGAGACAAGAGTGGCTGGACACAGCCCCGCAGGGTCTCCCACCCACAGCTCTGTCCTGTCCTGGGGTTTGTTCACCAGCCTCCAGGTGGTGGGACAGGGCAGGTGGGGTGGAGAGGGGAGCTGGGCAGTGAAAGGAAACTCTGAGTGACGGGCACCACATCTGGGGCCCAGGACAGCTGCCCCCCTGGGTGCTATCCTGGGGGAGGGAGGGAGGGAGCCCCCCAGCCTAGGTCAAGGAAGAGCCCACATTAGTCCTGTTAGGACTCTGGGTCTCAGAAGGAGCAGCAGGTTTCCCCCAAAGCCTGAGACTCCTCAGGCTGTTGCAATACAGGCCTCTGATGAGAAGGCGCTTTTTATGAGTTGATCAGAAACACATGAAGCACACAGCACGGGGCGAGCAATAGAGGAGCAGGGACAGGGGCAGGGCAGACATGTGCCACCAGAGGAACCCTCCCTGACCTGGTCTCCAGCCAGCCCTGGGCCCAGCTCGGGGTGCTGGGCCCCACCCACGGGGCTTCTACTTGGAAGACTGAATGGGGCCTGCGATCAAGAGAAGAAAGGCAGGCTGACCCTGCCATGGCCCTTCCTCTCCCTGAGAGCCCAGAAAGTTCTGAGCCTTCCTGAACAGAAGGGAGCTTGAGGGAGGGCTCAGGGCTCACCTGCCCTTGAAGAGGCCCAGGTAAAGGAGCCCAAGGATGCCATCCCTGAACCAATCAGTGAAGCTCTTGGTCCAAGGGCCACTAGATTGGTGTTGAGGTGTAGGGCAAGGGNAAGTCATCTGGCCTCTCTGGGCATCAATTTTGCATTATGTGAAATAAAAAGGGAGGGCTCACCAAGCCCTAAATACTCTTCCAGCCCAGACGGGATGAAGAGAGACAACATAGCAAATAGGCTGGCAGGCCTGAACCAGATCAAGGGCACACACAAAGGCTGTGTGTGTGTTGGGAGTTGGAACAATTCCCAGAATGCCAAGAGGTGGTTCCAGAGGGCTTCCTGGGGGAAGTGAGCTGTGCACCCAGGTCGTCAAGGAGGTGTCAGGAACCAACTATGTGATGTGTAACAGGCAGGGGCCCTGCTGAGCAGAGCCTGGGGGGCGGGTGAGGGCCTGGTGTGCTATGACAGAGGCAGGGAGGGGCCGCCAGCCCCACAGGAAGCCCCAGCTTGTTGTTGGGTAACTTCTCCTCCTGTTTTCTGGGAACAAGCTGTTTGGAGAAGAGGGGGAGGGAGACTTTAAAGGCTTCCAGATGGGGGTCCCTTCTGCTGCCATGCCGCCACAAAGTCCATGCAGTGCTTTCTAAGAATCCCAGCAAATGTTAGCCAGTGTGGCTCTGGGGAGGTCTTCCCAGCCATGCCCCAACTCTGTGCTCCCCACTATCCTGGACCCAATAGCAGGCCATATTCCATTCTTTACTGTTATTCTTTGTTTATTTATTTATTTATTTTTATTAAAAAGCTGCAGAGACAGGGAGTTTGGGCTCATCTTTGTCACCCTCCTGCTTGTCCAGGGTCTCAGCATCCCAACACACTCTCTGTCCACCTCACCTGGCCCAGTCTGCCCTGAAGACAGGGGTTGGAGGAAGGACCTGACTCTCCCTTAACCAGGGAGGCCGTTGGACGTTCAACAGAAAAGAGAAAATGGAACAACCCAGGACAGGGTTGGAGAGAGGAGAGGCAGGGGCTGGGGAGAAGAACAGAAAGGAGGGGATTAGGGTCCACCCTTCCCCCAGCACACAGCCAGGGCTGCCAGGGTGGGCTCCCATGCTTCTCCTGGGGTTATTTCTCAGGGAAGCCAAGTGGTGCCCATGCTCAAGGACATCCCCTTCCTGCCTCTCCCCACTTGGAGCATCCTGGCTCCAGTGCTCACTTATCCCCTCCTTGAGCTGGGGTGATGTAGACATACAGGGCTCCCAGCACAGAGCCCTGGAGAGATCCAGGAAGGATCTACAGAGACAAGAGTGGCTGGACACAGCCCCGCAGGGTCTCCCACCCACAGCTCTGTCCTGTCCTGGGGTTTGTTCACCAGCCTCCAGGTGGTGGGACAGGGCAGGTGGGGTGGAGAGGGGAGCTGGGCAGTGAAAGGAAACTCTGAGTGACGGGCACCACATCTGGGGCCCAGGACAGCTGCCCCCCTGGGTGCTATCCTGGGGGAGGGAGGGAGGGAGCCCCCCAGCCTAGGTCAAGGAAGAGCCCACATTAGTCCTGTTAGGACTCTGGGTCTCAGAAGGAGCAGCAGGTTTCCCCCAAAGCCTGAGACTCCTCAGGCTGTTGCAATACAGGCCTCTGATGAGAAGGCGCTTTTTATGAGTTGATCAGAAACACATGAAGCACACAGCACGGGGCGAGCAATAGAGGAGCAGGGACAGGGGCAGGGCAGACATGTGCCACCAGAGGAACCCTCCCTGACCTGGTCTCCAGCCAGCCCTGGGCCCAGCTCGGGGTGCTGGGCCCCACCCACGGGGCTTCTACTTGGAAGACTGAATGGGGCCTGCGATCAAGAGAAGAAAGGCAGGCTGACCCTGCCATGGCCCTTCCTCTCCCTGAGAGCCCAGAAAGTTCTGAGCCTTCCTGAACAGAAGGGAGCTTGAGGGAGGGCTCAGGGCTCACCTGCCCTTGAAGAGGCCCAGGTAAAGGAGCCCAAGGATGCCATCCCTGAACCAATCAGTGATGCTCTTGGTCCAAGGGCCACTACATTGGTGTTGAGGTGTAGGGCAAGGGGGCTCATGCAGATAGAAAATTCCAGCTGCACCAGGCCCTCACACTTCCCAACAGATTACTCATGTCCAGACTGGGGCCTGGTCTTGGCTGAGCCCAGTTTGAGCCAGAAGGAGCCAGAAGGGGCCCTGGTTTATACGTCCCCAGCCTTTGATTCTGGGAAAGATTGAAGGCAGGGGGAGAAGGAGAGGACAGAGGATGAGATGTTTGGAAGGCATCACCAACTCAATGGACATGAGTGTGAGCAAGCTCCAGGAGCTGGTAAAGGACAGGGAAGCCTGGCGTGGTGCAGTCCATGGGGTGTCAAAGAGCTGGACAAGACTGAGCAACTGAACAACAACAAAAGCCTCTGTTAAATCCCTTCCGCACGGTCCCTGCCTCACGGGGCCCCATCCCTTCCCAGCCTCAGTTTCCCCTTCCTCTACAAGAGTTGGGACAACAGAAACTCTCTGGCTCCTCCCCTGAAGCTGTGAGTTCTGATGCAGGCAATTTGAGGGGCAAATGTATGCAGATAGATATGCAAATAGCCATCTCCAAGATTTACGGAGTCCGTTCTGAGGAGGAGGCGGGAAGGTAGGAGGGGGCATTTCAATGAGGCGGCCTCAGCCCGACTGGCCCACTAAATCCTGGCGGGTGTCAGCGCCGTAAACCACCGTGATGAAGGGCAGGCGGCGCGCAGGGGACGCTGATTTACAGCCGCGAGAGTCTCCTCCCCGGGGCCACGCAGGCAAGCGCCACGGGACAGGGACGAGGAAGGATTTATGTCGCCTGCTTCCCCAACCCAGCGGCAGGCAGTGGGGAGAACGGCGGAAGGTGACTTTCACCTTCAAAAGCTGCAGTATGGGGCAGAGCAGCCTGGTGTCCATCCACGATGCACAGAAGAGGGGAGGACGGAGGGGGCGTTACCAGCCCGACCCCTGCCCAGGCCTTCCTACGTGGCCTCTTCTAAGTGGCCTTTCCACACTAAACTTGACTCCCTTCACCCGGGCCACCTAACCCCAACTGTCACCTTTTTCCTTGGGGTCCTATCTGGGTCTGGCCAGCTCTTCTAAGCTTGGAAACGTTCTGCCCAGGAAGAGGAGGAAAGTGTGTTCCACTGCATTTCCTTCCCTCATCAGAGCTGGCCTAAAGTCTAACCTAATGCTTATGCTGGAAAGGGAAAGAAGGTCACACTGTGATCTATTTGCGGAGACCATAAAGAGGAAGTTATCTCTCTCCTCTTCGCCTGGCTGGAAGGTGCTTGCTTTGTCCGCTCCCTTCCAGCCTCCTCCTGGCCAGCAAGCAGGTGGCCCCTGGTCTGGGGGTGGGACACAGGAAACCGCAGGCCCTGCCCACTCCCCCCTGAAATCCCCTGTCGCTGGTGACACTGCCTCTCCAGTGACTCACCAGAGTGTCTCAGAAATGACTCATGTGTCACTCCGCCAGGAAGCCCTACTGTGCGCCGGGGTGAGGCTGGAGAACAGGAAGGCCCAGAGGCGAAACTCTCCACAAGGTGGTCATCAGGGCTCCCCAGCCCCCAGCTCTGAGGGCCCCTCCCTCCCCTTCCACCACAGCCTCTCTGTAAGCAAAGTTTCCCGAGTCCGGTTCTCATAATTAAAGGAGGCCAGCCCAGGTAAGGGGACCTAAGTCCCTCAAGTGAAGAAGGGCTCCTTTTGAGGATATAAACACATAAAGCAAAAAGCCTGCTTCAGTTGAGTTGTTCATCTACTGAGTTCTGTGTTCCAAGCATAGCCTCCCTTGAGTTCCTGTTAGGCAAATACGTCCCGGGCTTCTGCGTGTTCGGGCCAGGGAGAGCAGCAGGAATGCCTGCTTTCTGAGGAGGTGCTTTCCTGCCCAGTGCTTCAGCTCAGAAACCCAGAAACCTTCCAAGTAAGGCTGGGATCTTTCAACTTTGTCTCTACTCCCCAGCCTCTCTCTGCTGCAGTCAACTCTGGCCGTGTTTCCTGGGGATCCCAATTATTCTCCGCTTCTGTCCCCCTCCAAAGACCAAGTCCATTACCACAAGTGCTGTTACCTCAAGCACATCTCTGTGATGCTCGATTTCTTTTGAGAACCAAACTATGAATTGAAGCAAGGTTCTGTGTGACAGGACTTCCCTGTAGCTCAAACAGTAAAGAATCTGTCTGGGATGCAAGAGACCAGGGTTCGATCCCTGGGTCGGGAAGTTCCTCTGGAGAAGGGAATGGCAATCCACGCCAGTATTCTTGCCTGGAGGATTCCATGGAGAGGGAAGCCTGGCAGGCTACAGTTCATGGGGTCGCAAAGAGTCGGACACGACTGAGCAACTAACACACACACTCTGTATGACTCAACACAAATACCAAACTCCACAGACATTCCCTGCGGGGAGATTCGACCTGGAGATTGGTGCCCAAGGTCGCAGAGACTCAAAGCAGCGGGTGGTGGAGGGTAGGGGAAGCCACCAGAGCAAGTGAGAGGGCTGCCAGGGAGAGGTCAGCACACACAGGACCCCCCTGACCAATACACTCACCTCCTCCTTTCAACTTCATTTGTTCATTGTACTTTTGTTGAGAATGTGTGGGTCAAATAGAATCACTGCAAATAATTGTGCAGGTGGTGTGCTGCCTAAGGCTTCTTGTCTAGGGAATAGTATAGGAGTACAGCTCCTGCATATTGGCCCTGGGCTATATCAACCTGGAAAGGGGACAGCTTTATCCACTTCATGTAAAGACCCTGTAGACTAACAGGAAGGCTGATGCCAAGTCCTGTGAAAATACGTTTACATCCGTTACCTCATTTACTCTCAACATAGGTAGGTGTGGCATTCTTGTTTTCCAGGTGAGACAGTGGAAGCATAGCCAAGTTCAAGTACTTGCCCAAGGTCACAGGGCAGATAACCAATGAAGACAAGATGCAAACAGCATCCCCAAATCCAATTTCCCTTCTTGGTTTACTTGCCACTTGTACTCTGTCCCTTTCTTGGTGCTGTTATAACCCACATCACCTCAGTCCTCATCTAAGACGACTAACATACCAAGTGTTGGCAAACAGGTGGAACATCCTGTCCTTGCCACATTGCTGGAGGGAACATGCAGTGGGAAAATTACTTTGAATAATTGTCACATTTAAACTCACAGTGTTCCAAAGTTCAATATACACCTACTGTATGATTCAACCATTCCACTCCTAGACATATACCCAAGAGAAATGAAATAATGTGTCTATATAAAGACTCTTGCATGAATGGGGCTGGGCAGAGAACAAGGGAAAGGAAAGCAGAGTCAGGATGGGCTGGAGAGCTTGGCCACCCCTGGGCTGCCTCACTGTGCTCCCTTCCTCCTTCATTCAAGTCAAAAGCTCTCAGGAGCTCCATGCCAACCTCGTGGGGGCGAAGCTGGAGGGAGGGGGATGTCACGGGGCTCTGGAAAGTGCTCAGAGGGCCTGCTAGTGACTGAGTCCCAATGCTGACCTGTCCTAGGTGTGAAGCAGGGCCCCCGCTGGTGGGAAGGGCTGGGCTGGGCTGGGCTGGGCTGGCTGGGCTGGCTGGGAGGCAAGGACAGGGGAGAGGGAGGAGCAGCCCTGGCCCCTGAGGAGCAGCACAGCCAAGCACTGGGCAAACAGCAGAACCAAGGCCAGCTGAGCACAGAGGTTAGGAGCCCACGATGCGGGTATTAGCCAGATGCCCGCAGCACGGCAGCTCTGTGAGCATGGCAAAGCTTCAGCACTTGCACTTGAGATGCTTCTGAAGGGCTCCAGGCAGGCTAAATCTGGCTGGATTTTCCCTAGGGATGGTGGCATCAAGCTTCTAGGCCGAAAAGTTTCAGCAAGCTGCTGCTGGGTGATGCCAGGCTAGGATCAACTCCGTTCCTGGCTAGGTCATACTCCACCACCCTGACTTCTGTGCCTACACTGGTCATCAAAGCAGTGCTAGCCTGTGAGCCTCAGCTTTATCCATGCCAGGCTCTGAATCAGAAGACTGGCCCCGGGAGACATTGGTAACCTCTTCCTCTTCTGGCAACCAGAATCTGCACAGCCTTGTCTGGCAGCCTCGAGTGGGCAGAGCCACAGGGCCCTCCAGGACGTCTGGAGGCAGCATCCTCCTCACCCTGCCATCTTCTGCTGGGGCCTCTGGCTCTCTGCTTTCATTTCTATTCCCTGCTGGAACTAGAGCCAACATTCTGCTCCAGGTTACTACCCCAGCCCCTGCCCTCACTCCTAGGACTCCACCCTGGCTGCTCTTTATCCCCACTGGGCCGCAGCCAGGACGGAAGGCCAGGACATCCAGAGCTCAAAGAAAAAAGACAATGCCACTTGAGCTAGTTCCATGCATCCTCAAAAAGGTATTAGCCCCAAAGAAGAGCTCGGGAATGGAAGGAGACCTGAAGTGGGGGAGACACACCGATTCCCCACTCCCAGCCCAATGTTCATTATCAGTTCCAAGTTACAGCCTGGACTTCAGGAACCTCTTTGTCATTTGAAGTATAAAATGTGTTCCAAAGTTAGGAATGTTTACTTCTTGCCACCTTCCTTCTGATGACTTAGGTCAGCACAGGATGTGGGCAGGGATCAGGGTCACCTGCTAATTTGTCTCTCCTGCTAGGAGAGTACAGAGGAACACGCCTCCTAGCGAAGACCAAGAGATGGGCCCCTACCAGGACTGCACTCCATTCTGAAGCTATTCTCTGTGATTCAGTCCTAGGACTTCCATACCACTCTCCACACCTCCTGTGTCAAACATGGACTGTTCTTGGCTCCAGCTTGCAAGGATCCGCCCCCCGCCCCCATGTTTTAAAAGCATCTTCTCTCCTTGTCCCAGATCTCCTGTCTTCCCAGTTGAGGTCATCACAGCTTCTGATCTGGACTCCTGCAGTCCTGCCCCTGAGGTCTGCCTGCTCCCCCAGCTCCCCTAACCCTGCCTTCCCACCAGCATAGCTGCTCAGGGGAGCAGTCACTTACTGAACGCCCACCCGCTATGTGCCGGGGCCACAGGAACTGGAGGCAAGGACAGGCTTGTCTTTCAGTGGAGAAGATGGACAAGACCCAGTCAAGTGTGGCAGCGTCCTGCTGCCACGCATAGTCTGCCCCAGGTGCGGGCTGGGTCCCAGGGTCATGGAGTGCTTCTAAGAAGGGTGGGTACACAAAAAGGACAAGAGCCCCTCTAGGCCATAGTGGTGTTCTCAGTGGTGGGATGCGCTGGGCAAAGGATCTGAGGCCGGATTTCACAGGCTTCTGTGCCCTGTGCACACTTACTCATCACACAGATCAAGGGCTCTTATGACCACACGTGTCCCAAAGGACACCTCAGACTGACCTCAGCAACAAAAAGAATGTGTTGATTTTCACCCCAGACTCAACAGACTGAGCCAGAGAAGTTCAACCCAGTTGCTTAAAGGACATCACCAGAGACTCATTTTCTCTCTTCTCTTTACTTCATCCTCAGCTCTATAAGGTGGCTCTCCAGCAGTGCCCGACCCCCACACATCACCTTGCGCAGGAGAAGAAATCCTGTGCCAATGACACACTCACTTTCACTCTCCCTTCCTTCCTTGCTAGAGCTTCACTCTCTCAGAAATACAGCGAATGTTTTCTTGAAACTCATTGATTCTGACTGGGTTAAGTATCCATCTGTGAACCAGTCGCGGAGACTGGGAGAATTTGATCATCCTATTGGCTTCGGCCAGGCACTATGCTCCACNCCTGGACTTCAGGAACCTCTTTGTCATTTGAAGTATAAAATGTGTTCCAAAGTTAGGAATGTTTACTTCCTGCCACCTTCCTTCTGATGACTTAGGTCAGCACAGGATGTGGGCAGGGATCAGGGTCACCTGCTAATTTGTCTCTCCTGCTAGGAGAGTACAGAGGAACACGCCTCCTAGCGAAGACCAAGAGATGGGCCCCTACCAGGACTGCACTCCATTCTGAAGCTATTCTCTGTGATTCAGTCCTAGGACTTCCATACCACTCTCCACACCTCCTGTGTCAAACATGGACTGTTCTTGGCTCCAGCTTGCAAGGATCCGCCCCCCGCCCCCATGTTTTAAAAGCATCTTCTCTCCTTGTCCCAGATCTCCTGTCTTCCCAGTTGAGGTCATCACAGCTTCTGATCTGGACTCCTGCAGTCCTGCCCCTGAGGTCTGCCTGCTCCCCCAGCTCCCCTAACCCTGCCTTCCCACCAGCATAGCTGCTCAGGGGAGCAGTCACTTACTGAACGCCCACCCGCTATGTGCCGGGGCCACAGGAACTGGAGGCAAGGACAGGCTTGTCTTTCGGTGGAGAAGATGGACAAGACCCAGTCAAGTGTGGCAGCGTCCTGCTGCCACGCATAGTCTGCCCCAGGTGCGGGCTGGGTCCCAGGGTCATGGAGTGCTTCTAAGAAGGGTGGGTACACAAAAAGGACAAGAGCCCCTCTAGGCCATAGTGGTGTTCTCAGTGGTGGGATGCGCTGGGCAAAGGATCTGAGGCCGGATTTCACAGGCTTCTGTGCCCTGTGCACACTTACTCATCACACAGATCAAGGGCTCTTATGACCACACGTGTCCCAAAGGACACCTCAGACTGACCTCAGCAACAAAAAGAATGTGTTGATTTTCACCCCAGACTCAACAGACTGAGCCAGAGAAGTTCAACCCAGTTGCTTAAAGGACATCACCAGAGACTCATTTTCTCTCTTCTCTTTACTTCATCCTCAGCTCTATAAGGTGGCTCTCCAGCAGTGCCCGACCCCCACACATCACCTTGCGCAGGAGAAGAAATCCTGTGCCAATGACACACTCACTTTCACTCTCCCTTCCTTCCTTGCTAGAGCTTCACTCTCTCAGAAATACAGCGAATGTTTTCTTGAAACTCATTGATTCTGACTGGGTTAAGTATCCATCTGTGAACCAGTCGCGGAGACTGGGAGAATTTGATCATCCTATTGGCTTCGGCCAGGCACTATGCTCCACCCTTGAGCATATAGGTAGAGAGTGGGCATGAAAGATGCCATGACCAGGAGCACAGAGGATGGACGGACCTAAGGCTGGGGAAGGCGCCTGCCCTGTACGTGAAAGTGGGCAAGAGCGCCCCCCGGGATTTACTTCAAATCAATATCAGGTCACCTTGAAAAGAAGACTCTGGATGAAATAGTGGGCCCCCAACTTCCCTCAGTTTCCTTTCCCCTGATTTACTTTTGTATGTCACCTAAGCTCCTGGAGAAGGAAATGGCAACCCACTCTAGTATTCTTGTCTGGAGAATTCCATGGACAGAGCAGCCTGGTGGGCTGCAATCCATAGGCTCACAAAGAATCAGACACAACTGAGTAACTAATACTCTCATCACTAACACTTTCATCACCTAAGCTGGTACGAGAGAGCATTATCTCTGAACAGTGCAACTTCCATTCCTCTTTGGGACAATCTGTGTGTGTGTGTGTGTGTGTGTGTGTGTGTGTGTGGTGATGTCATCTTTTAGAATATAGGCAGATGTGGAGATTGAAAAACCTTCCTCCCAAACACTAAACTGTTATGGCCAAGAAGGAAAGACCACACATACAATGTTTTACTGACCCTGAAGCCAGCGAGGGCAGCCCTGGGAGCCTGGGGCACCTCCTGCAATCCCGCAGCCTGTGTCTACATGGAAGAGAACGGGGCTGGGACTTTAGCACCTGTTAGGCCGAGGTCCAGGCCAACCCCTCTCCCCAAGGAGAAGCTACTGGCGCTTGCAGGGACAGACAGAAGTGGGTGGTGGGGGGGTGGAGATCTGGAAGGGTCTCAGGCCTCCAAGTCCACAAATCATCCTGTTCTAATGTAAATGGCAATTGCCAAGAGTACAGCATGTTTTCCTGCGTCAGCAGCTCAGTGACTAATGTCCCAAGATAAATGGCTTTGTTTTGCCTTGTTTAGAGTGATTCTGTAACCTTTTCCTCCTTTCTGCAAAGGGGACCCCCCACATCCCTCCCAAGTGCAGCCAGGGCTAAGGAAGGCTGAGGTCAGGGCCTCTGGCTAGGTGGGGGTCACTCCATGTGCAATGAGAGGCAGGGCCAGGTGAGAACCTGGGCTTTGTGGGTCTGAAGCAGATCCATCATCAGTCCCTTGCAAACGCCTCTCAAGTAGCTGGGAACAAGCTCTACCCTCAGGCAGACTGGAGCAGGGGCTGGAGGGAGGCTCAGGAGCACCAGGATTACTGGAGAGAAAACTGGGGCAAGAAGGGCAAGGGGAAGAATGGGCAAGTAGAACAAGGAAGAGGTTACGCTCCCACCTTGGGCCATTTGAGTGTTATTAAGCCACGTGGACTTTGTTTTTGTTGTTGTTGTTTTTTAACCAGTGAAGTCTCTGGATTTTGAAAGAATTGGCTGTGGACCCAGACCCAGATGGCTGGGAATCACAGCCCTATCATTTACTGGCTGTGGCATCTTGAGTGGTATTCCACCATTTTATAGATGAAAAAACTGAGGCTTAGATGGGCTAAGCAATTTGCCCAAAGTCACACATCTAGCTCATGGCAGTATCCAAACTTCAACCAGGATAGGCTAGCTCCAAAGCCAATAGTGTTGAATAAAGAGGCACTTGGGGAAATGAGTCTCCCCAGGTGCCTACTGATTTGTGAAACATGAGCCCTCAGCCTTCCAGAAATATGTCCTTGTTTTGCCACACTGCAAGTCCTGTGGTTTATACTTCCACCCCTCTGCTTTCTGAACACACTTCTCAGTGTCCTTGTGGTTGGTGGACCATGGGTCACTTCCAGGCTGGAGCATTTCATGGTCAGTATGAAGCCCTTCAGAGCCCTTGCACTCTGTCACAGCAACCAACACCATTCCAAAGAGGCTGCTCCATCAGCCTGCATCCTACATTAGGACAATGTGGATGGGCCTCCTGTGAACCCACAATGGACAATAAAGCATGAATGAGAAATAAAACTTCACTGCTTTAAACCTGGGCTTCCCTAGTGGCTCAGATGGTAAAAAAAAAAAATCCACCTACAATGCAGGAGACCTGGGTTTAATTCCTCAGTCAAGAAGATACCTGGAGATGGGTACACAAAAAGGACAAGAGCCCCTCTAGGCCATAGTGGTGTTCTCAGTGGTGGGATGCGCTGGGCAAAGGATCTGAGGCCGGATTTCACAGTCTTCTGTGCCCTGTGCACACTTACTATCCAGCCCAGTATTCTTGCCTGCAGATCCCATGGACAGCGAAACCTGGTGGGCCCCAGGGATTGCAGAGTCAGACATTACTGAATGACCAAGCATGCATGCAGTCTTTAAACAAGTGAGACTGGAGGTTTACTTGGGGCTTCCCAGGTGGCACTAGTGGTAAGGAACTTGCCTGCCAATTCAGGAAACACATAGACTTGGATTACTGTGATGTTGAATGATGCTTTGGAAACAAACCAAGATCATTCAGTCATTTTTGAGGTTGCACCCAAGTACTGCATTTCAGAATCTTTTATTGATTATGAGGGTTACTCCATATCTTCTATGGAATTCTTGTCCACAGTAGTAAATACAATGGTCATCTGAATTAAATTCACCCATTCCAGTCCATTTGAGTTCACTGATTCCTAAGACATCAGTGCTTACTCTTGCCATCTCCTGCTTGACCACGACCTTGACTAATGGACCTAACACTGCCTGTTCCTGTGCGATACTGTTCTTTGCGGCTTCAGATTTTACTTTCATCCCCAGACACTGCCACAGCTGAGTATCATTTCCACTCTGGCCCAGCTGCTTCGTTCTTTCTGGGGCTTTAGTAGTTTTCCTCCACTCTTCCCCAGTAGCATATTGGACACCTTCAGACCTGGGCGACTCATTTCTTGGTGTCATATCTTTTTGTTCTTTTATATAGTTCAGGAGGTTTGAGGTTTGTTCATTTCTTTCTCTTCATGTTTGAAAATTATAGTCTCAACTTCTATTCTTTGGGTGAATAATCTTTTTGAGAGTTGCTGTTTCATGGGAGTGTTCTCCCAAATGCCCTTCCCTATAGGGCAACTTTGTGGTGGCCTTATCCCTAGCTCCAGAGAAGGCAATGGCACCCCACTCCAGTACTCTTGCCTGGAAAATCCTATGGATGGAGGAGCCTGGTAGGCTGCAGTCCATGGGGTCGCTAAGAGTCTGGACACGACAGAGCGACTTCACTTTCCCTATTCACTTTCATGCATTGGAGAAGGAAATGGCAACCGACTCCAGTGTTCTTGCCTGGAGAATCCTAGGGACGGGGGAGCCTGGTGGGCTGCCGTCTATGGGGCCGCACAGAGTTGGACACGACTGAAGCAACTTAGCGGTAGCATTATCCCTAGCTCTGAACCATGGGATTCAGAGTTGTGAATAAGAGATTATATGAACAACTTCGTCTAGGCGTCTTCTCCATGTGATGGGGTAGTTCTGAACTTCATATCTACATAGGGAACATGGAAGAGCTCAGTTTTGTTATTGGGCTGCATCTCTATTTCAGGCCTTGGATAGACAGCATGTTTCCAGACCCCTGCCCAAGGCTGACCAGAGTCAGTCCGCCTCCCCGGTGGGTGGGCCATATGTTCATGGCTCCCTCCATGGGCTTCACGGAGCAGCCCAGTCCTGGCATAGCAGCCCAATCCCCAGTGACTGGTCTTTGTACCCAGTTTTCAGCTGCACTTCAGCTCCTGTTCACCACTTTGGTTTCCTTCTCCATCATTTGCCTGTGAAGATCTTCCTTTTTATATTCTTTTTAACATACACATATATTCTAAATTAATAAACATATCTGCTCTTCCTATATATTGAGATGAAAGTAGACGGTTTGACATCTTGACCCAGGTTCAATCCCTGGGTCAGGAAGATCCACTGGTGGAGGGCACAGCAACCCGCTCCAGCATTCTTGCCTGGAGAATCCCCATGCACAGAAGAGCCTGGCGGGCTACAGTCCACAGGGTCCCAAAGAGTCAGACACGACTGAAGCACCTGAGCACACACAGCGCTGCAGTAGAACGCATCCCATCCTGAATGAAACTCTTCTCTTCCCGGGAGGATGAATCAGTGAATCCTTTTAGATGTAGGCAGTAGTGTCCAGCAAAGGGAAAGGACAGGGGCACATTTCCGCCCAACACACCATCATGTTTCAGAGACGTCAAGGCCCAGGAGAAACAAGCCTTAGGGAAGACAAGGATTCCAACAGCCCTGAGCCACAGAGCTTTCAGACTAGAGGGGGACATCTGGCCCACTTGAGGTTAGGAGGGCTGGGTCAGGGAAGTCTTATTTCACATGGCCCTTGTCCATGCTGTCCAGGCCTCCTGGAAGAGGAGTCAGAATTTGGCCTTGGGAGGAACTGGCTCACTGCCAGGCCAAGTGCCAGCAGGGCCTCTCACAGTGGCAGACAGGCAATGGACATCACTGCAGATGCTTACCTTGGCAGACAGGCCCTGGGCACTGGGGCCCCGCCACCTGAGTGCAGTCTCCCCTGCCCAGGCAGACCCTGCAGACAGTCGACAGGGTCCTCCATGGGCCTGAGTTGTGGAACAGTAACTGCTGCAGTGGGACTGGGCTACTGGACACCGGAGGATCTCCTGGAAGTGGGGAGACCCTGTCGGGGAGTGTAGCTCTAACCTTCTGTCAGATTATTTCTTCCCCTCCTCTAGCACAAACAGAGCAACTCCATCCCACAGTTCCAAGAGATAGCTGAAGGGAAAGTGGCTAGACTGCAGAACAGACCCTTCTGGATCAGGTGGTTTTGAAACTGGGAGAGATCCTAGAACTGGAACCGAGTGCCTAAAGGGAATGCCTGTAGAAGCGGGGAGGTGGGTAGAAAGAATTTCTGTTAAGTGACAGCTGCTCTTTAGGGTGAGTAGAGGGATGCTACTCACCAGGCATATGTGACCCCTAAGTATCTTCTCACCATTTTCTCCTTTCCCTCCAGTCATGGCCAGCCTTTGCTCATTCTTCCCCTGACATCTACCTACTCACAGCTGTCCAGAACTTCCCCCACCTGGCCAGAGTGGCTTGAAAGAGCTCATCATCCTATAGAATGTGTTGAGTTCCTTCCAGAAAACCCTGGAAGAGCTGTGTCATTTCCTAGAGAAGCAGTCAATTGGGGAGCCCCTCTAGCTCTTCCCCCAGCCAAGACTGGCCATTTGGAAGCTGCCTCGGAAGTTACCTTAGAAGCAAATCTTGACATCACTTNAAACATATCTGCTCTTCCTATATATTGAGATGAAAGTAGACGGTTTGACATCTTGACCCAGGTTCAATCCCTGGGTCAGGAAGATCCACTGGTGGAGGGCACAGCAACCCGCTCCAGCATTCTTGCCTGGAGAATCCCCATGCACAGAAGAGCCTGGCGGGCTACAGTCCACAGGGTCCCAAAGAGTCAGACACGACTGAAGCACCTGAGCACACACAGCGCTGCAGTAGAACGCATCCCATCCTGAATGAAACTCTTCTCTTCCCGGGAGGATGAATCAGTGAATCCTTTTAGATGTAGGCAGTAGTGTCCAGCAAAGGGAAAGGACAGGGGCACATTTCCGCCCAACACACCATCATGTTTCAGAGACGTCAAGGCCCAGGAGAAACAAGCCTTAGGGAAGACAAGGATTCCAACAGCCCTGAGCCACAGAGCTTTCAGACTAGAGGGGGACATCTGGCCCACTTGAGGTTAGGAGGGCTGGGTCAGGGAAGTCTTATTTCACATGGCCCTTGTCCATGCTGTCCAGGCCTCCTGGAAGAGGAGTCAGAATTTGGCCTTGGGAGGAACTGGCTCACTGCCAGGCCAAGTGCCAGCAGGGCCTCTCACAGTGGCAGACAGGCAATGGACATCACTGCAGATGCTTACCTTGGCAGACAGGCCCTGGGCACTGGGGCCCCGCCACCTGAGTGCAGTCTCCCCTGCCCAGGCAGACCCTGCAGACAGTCGACAGGGTCCTCCATGGGCCTGAGTTGTGGAACAGTAACTGCTGCAGTGGGACTGGGCTACTGGACACCGGAGGATCTCCTGGAAGTGGGGAGACCCTGTCGGGGAGTGTAGCTCTAACCTTCTGTCAGATTATTTCTTCCCCTCCTCTAGCACAAACAGAGCAACTCCATCCCACAGTTCCAAGAGATAGCTGAAGGGAAAGTGGCTAGGCTGCAGAACAGACCCTTCTGGATCAGGTGGTTTTGAAACTGGGAGAGATCCTAGAACTGGAACCGAGTGCCTAAAGGGAATGCCTGTAGAAGCGGGGAGGTGGGTAGAAAGAATTTCTGTTAAGTGACAGCTGCTCTTTAGGGTGAGTAGAGGGATGCTACTCACCAGGCATATGTGACCCCTAAGTATCTTCTCACCATTTTCTCCTTTCCCTCCAGTCATGGCCAGCCTTTGCTCATTCTTCCCCTGACATCTACCTACTCACAGCTGTCCAGAACTTCCCCCACCTGGCCAGAGTGGCTTGAAAGAGCTCATCATCCTATAGAATGTGTTGAGTTCCTTCCAGAAAACCCTGGAAGAGCTGTGTCATTTCCTAGAGAAGCAGTCAATTGGGGAGCCCCTCTAGCTCTTCCCCCAGCCAAGACTGGCCATTTGGAAGCTGCCTCGGAAGTTACCTTAGAAGCAAATCTTGACATCACTTCTGACTCCTATTGTGTGGGTCAGCATAAGAGTATGGAGGAAACCGCTCAGCTTTTGAGATCATACAGATCTGGGTTTCGTCCCCAACTCTGCCATGTGCAAGGTGTATGAACTTGGGCATGGGCTTAAATTCTATAATCCTCAACTTCATGCAAAAGAGTTTATGATGGTGATAACGTTAGTCCCCACATCATGACAGCATGTAAGTTTCCACCAAGGGTGAAAGAAGACACAGCCCTCAGCACACAGTCTGTCTGATGTGAAGCCCATGTAAGTGCTCAATAAATGATATTTAGCATTAATGTGCTACACTGAGGGGGTGAGAATAGAGAGGCTCGTGTCAGCCTCATCAAGCAGTCAGTGAATTTGTTTGACTCAAAAAGGCAGAAAGAAGTGTTGGGGAACCATGTAAGAGGTTTGGGGGCACCCCAGGAGCCTGGTCAACAGCAGCACCAATTACCTGGGCACTCTGATGCCAGTGCCCACAGATGAGGAAGAGGTTCAGGGCCAGATCCGCCCAGTCAGCAGCTCTGGAGCCAGCCCAGCATTGCCCTGGGCAAACATCTGAACACAGTTTTTCAGCATTCAGAACAGTTCAGAAACTGTTCCTTAGCTCCACTTCACTCATCTCTGTCAGCACACATTGTCTCTGCTATTGCATTGTTGAGTTACCTTCTTTGACCTTCAAGTTGCTTATGGGTATTTCAGAAGACATTGTCAAGTTTCACTGTCTGGGCCAGTGAGAGTAGGAGTGAGGCAGTAAGGACCACCATGACTCATGAAGAGCCCAGAGAGACCAAAGAAGGCACAGGATAAACTACAATGAAGATGTGGCCTCTAGGGCTGCTTGAAGAGGACAGAGGCCTGCTTCCCAGATGACGGCTGCCCAGAGGGGAATTTCACCCGAACATGTTCCAAAATGTGTCAGTCATTTAGCACATTTAGTCATTCATTCTAATTTATATATGAATAATTAATATGAGACTTTTGGGTCAAGACATCAAACTGTCTACCTCCATCTCTATATATAAGAAGAATAGATATGTTTATTAATTTAGAATATATGTATATGTTAAAAAGAATATAAAAAGGAAGATTTTCACAGGCAAATAATGGAGAAGGAAACCAAAGTGGTGAATAGGAGCTGAAGTACAGCTGAAAACTGGGTACAAAGACCAGTCACTGGGAATTGGGCTGCTATGCCAGGACTGGGCTGCTCCGTGAAGCCCATGGAGGGAGCCATGAACATATGGCCCACCCACCGGGGAGGCAGACTGACTCTGGTCAGCGTTGGGCAGGGGTCTGGAAACATGCTGTCTATCCAAGGCCAGAAATAGAGATGCAGCCCAATAACAAAACCGAGCTCTTCCATGTTCCCTAATAGATATGAAGTTCAGAATTACCCCATCCACATGGAGAAGACACCTAGACGAAGTTGTTCACATAATCTCTTTTCACAACTCTGAATCCCATGGTTCAGAGCTAGAGATAAGGTAACCACAAAGTTGCCCTATAGGGAAGGGCATTTGGGAGAACACTCCTATGAAACAGCAACTCTCAAAAAGATTATTCACCCAAAGAATAGAAGTTGAGACTGTAATTTTCAAACATAAAGAGAAAGAAATGGACAAACATCAAACTTCCTAAACTGTATAAAAGAACAAAAAGATATAACACCAAAAAAATGAGTCCCCCAGGTCTGAATGTGTCCAGTGTGCTACTGGGGAAGAGTGGAGGAAAACTACTAAAGTCCCAGAAAGAATGAAGCAGCTGGGCCAGAGTGGAAATGATACTCAGCTGTGGCAGTGTCTGGGGATGAAAGTAAAATCTGATGCCGCGAACAATATTGCACAGGGACATGGAGTGTTAGGTCCATCAGTCAAGGTAAACTGGACGTAGTCAAGCAGGAGATGGAAAGAATAAACTCTGATGTTTTAGGAATCAGTTAACGCAAATGGACTGGAATGGGTGAATTTAATTCAGATGACCACTGTATTTACTACTGTGGACAAGAATTCCATAGAAGAAATGGAGTAACCCTCATATCAATAAAAGATTCTGAAATGCAGTACTTGGGTGCAACCTCAAAAATGACAGAACGATCTTGGTTTGTTTTCAAGGCAAGTCATTCAACATTACAATAATCCAAGTCTATGCCCCTATTACCAGTGCCAAAGAAGCTGAAGTTGATCAGTTCTATGAAGACCTAGAAGATCTCCTAGAACTAACACTCAAAAAAGATGTTCTATTCATCATTGGGGATTGGAATACAAAAGTAAAAAGTCAAGAGATACCAGGAGTAACAGGCAAGTTTGGCCTTGGAGTTCAAATTGAAGCAGGGCAGAGGCTAACTGAATGCTGCCAAGAGTATGCATTGGTCATAGCAAATACCCCTTTTCAACAACACAAGAGACAACTTTACATATGGACATCACCAAATGGCCAATACCAAAATCAAATTGATTACATTCTTTGTAGCTGAAGATGGAGAAGCTATAACTGTCAGCAAAAACAAGACCTGGAGCTGACTGTGTCTCAGATCATCAGCTTCTCATAGCAAAATTCCGGCTTAAATTAAAGAAAGTTGGAGTTGAGGGAACATTAGGTCAGCCAGGTATTACTTAAATCAAATACCCTATAAATATGCAGTGGAGGTAATGAATAGATTCAAGGGATTAGAACTTGTAAACAGTGTCCCTGAAGAACTGTGGATGGAGGTTCGTAGTGTCATACAGAAGGCAGAGAACAAATCCATCCCAAAGAAAAAGAAAAGCAAGGAGGCAAAGTGGTTATCTGAGGAGGTCTTACAAATAGCTAAAGAAAGAATAGAAGCAAAAAGTAAAGGAGAGAGGGAAAGGTATATCCAACTAAATGCAGATTTCCAAAGAACAGCACAGAGAGACAAGAAGGTCTTCTTCAATGAACAGTGCATAAACTAGAAGAAAACAACAGAAGGGGGAAGACTAGAGATCTTTTCGGGAAAACTGGAGCTATGAAGGGAACATCTTGCCCAAAGATGGGTGCAATAAAGGACACAAATGGTAGAGACCTAGTACACACTGAAGAATCCAAGAAGAGATGGAAAGAATACACAGAAGAACAGTATATAAAATATCCAGATGAATGGATGACGAGCATGGTGTGGTCAGACACCCAGAGCAAGACATTCTGGAGAATGAAGTCAATTGGCCTTAGGTAACACTGCTGTTAATAAAGCTGGTGAAGGCAACGGAATTCCAATAGAACTATTCAAAATCCTAAAGGATGATGCCATCAAGGTTTTGCATTCAGTATGTCAGCAAATCTGGAAGACCCAGCAATGGCCACAGGACTGGAAAAGGCCAACCCTCATTCCAGTTCCCAAGAAGGGTAGTATTAAAGAATGTGCTAACCATTGGACAATTGCACTCATCTCCCGTGACGACGTGTAGGCCGTCCCCAATGTGGCCCGTGACTCGGGGACCCCTCTCCTTCCTCCACACTGCCAGGTTAGCGTGCTGTGGCCCTCATGGACCCAGCATGGGCAGTCAGCCATCCTAGCCAAAGGCGGGGTGGAGCAGGTGGTCTGGCCGGGTGATCGCCTCCCCTCTTCCTCATTTCATGGATTTCCTCTGCTGCCTGTTGCCCTGTGCCCCAGGCCATGCATGCCCAGCTCCTTGTTCTAGCTTTTGGCCTCCCCGATGGCTCAGCGAGTAAAGAATCTGCCCGCAATGCAGGAGACACAGGAGAGATAGGTTGGATCCATCAGTTGGGAAGACCCCCCTGGAGGAGGAAAGGGCAACCCACTCCAGTATTCTTGCCTGGAAAATCTCATGGACAGAGAAGCCTGGCGNAGCTGAAAACTGGGTACAAAGACCAGTCACTGGGAATTGGGCTGCTATGCCAGGACTGGGCTGCTCCGTGAAGCCCATGGAGGGAGCCATGAACATATGGCCCACCCACCGGGGAGGCAGACTGACTCTGGTCAGCGTTGGGCAGGGGTCTGGAAACATGCTGTCTATCCAAGGCCAGAAATAGAGATGCAGCCCAATAACAAAACCGAGCTCTTCCATGTTCCCTAATAGATATGAAGTTCAGAATTACCCCATCCACATGGAGAAGACACCTAGACGAAGTTGTTCACATAATCTCTTTTCACAACTCTGAATCCCATGGTTCAGAGCTAGAGATAAGGTAACCACAAAGTTGCCCTATAGGGAAGGGCATTTGGGAGAACACTCCTATGAAACAGCAACTCTCAAAAAGATTATTCACCCAAAGAATAGAAGTTGAGACTGTAATTTTCAAACATAAAGAGAAAGAAATGGACAAACATCAAACTTCCTAAACTGTATAAAAGAACAAAAAGATATAACACCAAAAAAATGAGTCCCCCAGGTCTGAATGTGTCCAGTGTGCTACTGGGGAAGAGTGGAGGAAAACTACTAAAGTCCCAGAAAGAATGAAGCAGCTGGGCCAGAGTGGAAATGATACTCAGCTGTGGCAGTGTCTGGGGATGAAAGTAAAATCTGATGCCGCGAACAATATTGCACAGGGACATGGAGTGTTAGGTCCATCAGTCAAGGTAAACTGGACGTAGTCAAGCAGGAGATGGAAAGAATAAACTCTGATGTTTTAGGAATCAGTTAATGCAAATGGACTGGAATGGGTGAATTTAATTCAGATGACCACTGTATTTACTACTGTGGACAAGAATTCCATAGAAGAAATGGAGTAACCCTCATATCAATAAAAGATTCTGAAATGCAGTACTTGGGTGCAACCTCAAAAATGACAGAACGATCTTGGTTTGTTTTCAAGGCAAGTCATTCAACATTACAATAATCCAAGTCTATGCCCCTATTACCAGTGCCAAAGAAGCTGAAGTTGATCAGTTCTATGAAGACCTAGAAGATCTCCTAGAACTAACACTCAAAAAAGATGTTCTATTCATCATTGGGGATTGGAATACAAAAGTAAAAAGTCAAGAGATACCAGGAGTAACAGGCAAGTTTGGCCTTGGAGTTCAAATTGAAGCAGGGCAGAGGCTAACTGAATGCTGCCAAGAGTATGCATTGGTCATAGCAAATACCCCTTTTCAACAACACAAGAGACAACTTTACATATGGACATCACCAAATGGCCAATACCAAAATCAAATTGATTACATTCTTTGTAGCTGAAGATGGAGAAGCTATAACTGTCAGCAAAAACAAGACCTGGAGCTGACTGTGTCTCAGATCATCAGCTTCTCATAGCAAAATTCCGGCTTAAATTAAAGAAAGTTGGAGTTGAGGGAACATTAGGTCAGCCAGGTATTACTTAAATCAAATACCCTATAAATATGCAGTGGAGGTAATGAATAGATTCAAGGGATTAGAACTTGTAAACAGTGTCCCTGAAGAACTGTGGATGGAGGTTCGTAGTGTCATACAGAAGGCAGAGAACAAATCCATCCCAAAGAAAAAGAAAAGCAAGGAGGCAAAGTGGTTATCTGAGGAGGTCTTACAAATAGCTAAAGAAAGAATAGAAGCAAAAAGTAAAGGAGAGAGGGAAAGGTATATCCAACTAAATGCAGATTTCCAAAGAACAGCACAGAGAGACAAGAAGGTCTTCTTCAATGAACAGTGCATAAACTAGAAGAAAACAACAGAAGGGGGAAGAATAGAGATCTTTTCGGGAAAACTGGAGCTATGAAGGGAACATCTTGCCCAAAGATGGGTGCAATAAAGGACACAAATGGTAGAGACCTAGTACACACTGAAGAATCCAAGAAGAGATGGAAAGAATACACAGAAGAACAGTATATAAAATATCCAGATGAATGGATGACGAGCATGGTGTGGTCAGACACCCAGAGCAAGACATTCTGGAGAATGAAGTCAATTGGCCTTAGGTAACACTGCTGTTAATAAAGCTGGTGAAGGCAACGGAATTCCAATAGAACTATTCAAAATCCTAAAGGATGATGCCATCAAGGTTTTGCATTCAGTATGTCAGCAAATCTGGAAGACCCAGCAATGGCCACAGGACTGGAAAAGGCCAACCCTCATTCCAGTTCCCAAGAAGGGTAGTATTAAAGAATGTGCTAACCATTGGACAATTGCACTCATCTCCCGTGACGACGTGTAGGCCGTCCCCAATGTGGCCCGTGACTCGGGGACCCCTCTCCTTCCTCCACACTGCCAGGTTAGCGTGCTGTGGCCCTCATGGACCCAGCATGGGCAGTCAGCCATCCTAGCCAAAGGCGGGGTGGAGCAGGTGGTCTGGCCGGGTGATCGCCTCCCCTCTTCCTCATTTCATGGATTTCCTCTGCTGCCTGTTGCCCTGTGCCCCAGGCCATGCATGCCCAGCTCCTTATTCTAGCTTTTGGCCTCCCCGATGGCTCAGCGAGTAAAGAATCTGCCCGCAATGCAGGAGACACAGGAGAGATAGGTTGGATCCATCAGTTGGGAAGACCCCCCTGGAGGAGGAAAGGGCAACCCACTCCAGTATTCTTGCCTGGAAAATCTCATGGACAGAGAAGCCTGGCGGGCTACAGTCCCTGGGTTACAAAGGGTCAGACACAACTCAGCGACTAACACACAACCATGCTAGTAAGGTTATGCTTAAAATATTGCATGCTAGACTTCAGCACTATCGAACCAAGAACTTCCAGATGTCCAAATTGGGTTTAGAAAAGGAATAGGAACCAGAGATCAAATTGCCAACATTCTATGCATCATAAAGCTAGGAAATTCCAAAAAAAACATCTATCTCTGTTTCATCAACTACAGCAAAGGCTTTGAGTATGCAGATCATAATAAACTATGGAAAGCTCTTACAGAGATTGGAATACCAGACCATCTTACCTTTCTCCTGAGAAACCTGTATACAGATCAGTAAGCAACAGTTAGAACCCTGTATGGAACTATTGACTGGATCAAGACTGAGAAAAGAGTATGACAGGGCAGTCTGATGTCACCCTGTTTGTTTAACCTATATGCTGATCTCATTATGAGAAATGCCAGGCTGGATGAGTTACAAGCTGGTACCAAGATAGGCAGGAGAAACATCAACAATCTCAGATATGCAGGTGATACCACTCTAATGGGAGAAAGTAAAAAGGAACTCAAGAGCCTCTTGATGAAGGTGAAGGAGAGTGAAAGAATCAGCTTAAAACTAAATATTAAAAAAAACGAAGATCATGGCATCAGGCCCCATTATTTCAAGGCAAATAGTAAGGGAAAAGTTAGAAGTAGTGACGATTTTCCACTTTGGGGCTCTAAAATCACTGGGAATGGTGACTGCAGCCATGAAATCAGACAGCTCTTGCTTCTTGGCAGGAAAGCAATGACAAACATAGACAGTGTGTTGGAAAGCAGAGGCATTACTCTGCCAGCAAAGGTCCGCATGGTCAAGGCTATGGTCTTTCCAGTGGGCACGCATGGCTGTGCAACCTGGACTGTAAAGAAGGCGCAATGCCAAAGAATTGATGTCTTCGAACTGCGGTGCTGGAGAAGACTCCCAAGAGTCCCCTGGACAACAAAGAGATCAAACCAGTCAATCTTAAGGGAAATCAACCCTGAATACTTGTTGAAAGGACTGATGCTGAAGCTGAAACTCCAGTGTTTTGGTTGTCTGATGTGAACAGCCGATTTATTGGAAAAGTCCCTGATGCTGGGAAAGACTGAGGGCAGAAGGAGAAGAGGATGTCAGAGGATGAGATGGCTGAATGGCATCACTGAAGCAAACTTTGGGCAAACTTTGAGAAATGGTGAGGGACAGAGAGGCCTGGCGTCCTGCAGTCCATGGGTTCGCAAAGAGTCAGACATGACTGGGCAACTGCACAATAACCACAAAGTTGCCCTATAGGGAAGGGCATTTGGGGAACACACCCATGAAACACCAATGCCCAGAAAAGATTGCTCACCCAAAGAATAGAATTTGAAAGTGCAATTTTCAAACATGAAGAGAAAAAAATGAACAAAAAACTGATTCAACAGAAAGTATAAATGAAGGGGAGGCACGGAGGCAAAGACAAATTATGCTAAGTGAAATAAAATGATATTGCAGACATGATTACATTTGATATTCATAATAAATAAACCCAAATGGGTTAAACCTTTATTAAAAGGCAAATTTCACAGTGTTTTCGCTTTACTCCATTATATGCCATTTATGAAAGAATTATATAAAATTGAGACAGAAGGGTTGGAAATGAAGACAGGCAAAACACATACACATAAAATGCTATCCAAAAGGTAACTGGAAAAATATTAGTTAATAAAAGAAAACATTAATTTTATGGAAATAAAGAACATTCCAGAACATTTTCTAGTCTTAAAAAGTATTATTCATTAGAATGATATAACTATAATGTTTGTATACAACTAACAGTGCAGACTCAAAATATGTAATTTGACAGTATTAAAAGAAGTCGACAAATCCACAATCAGAATAGACCACTTTCTCAGAAATGAATAGATCATACAGTCAAAATTTTCTAAGATTATTAAAGATCTGAATAACAAAATTATAGATTTGATATAATAAAACCATGTAGTACTTTGCACCCAATAAATAGAAAACACACATATCTCTCAAGTACACATGGGTCATTTGTGATATTTGATCTGAAACTGCATATCAAAGTTAGTCTCACCAAATTCCAAAGATTCAGCATGATAGAGAACACATGTTCCAACTGCCACATAATAAAGTTCAAAATAACCATTAAAAGAGGGCACCCCCAAAGCCTATATATTTAGGAATGAACAAGCAAAACAATCCCATTGCCAAATAATTTATAGGTTAAAGAGGAAATCATAATAAAAATTGTGAAAATTTTAGAAATGAACAATAATAATAAGAGCATAGTGTACAGAAATTTGTGAAGTTGCCCCTGAAGAGAAATGTCTAGATCAATCTGTATTTATCAGAAATCAAGAAAGATTTAAAATAAACAGTCTGAGGAATAACATCAAGGGGTTGAAACTAGGATAGTGTGGCAAACCAAAAGGCAGAAAAAAGAGAATAGTAAAGATGGAAGCCAAAATAATAAAATAAAAATAAAAAATAGAAAGAATCAATGGAGTAAAACGTGTTTGCTTGAGAGAAAAGAAAAGTTTTAATAATATAATATGTTAAAATAGTAATAATATTATTTCAATATTGCAATATTCTTATAATCAAGCAAACATAATTATAGATACAGTAGAGTTATTTGGGGGGCTTCCAGTAGCTACTCTGTATAATAATCATGTCTGAACCCATGGTGACCCCCTCAGAACTCCTAGATATAGTGAAGGACTCAGCTGCAGGCACCCTTCATATGCAAACCAACCAATCCAGTGCCCATACTCCACCTTCTTCCTTTTTCCCCCGCCCCCTTGCCCTAATCATCTCAGGGCAGGAACCAGACAGCTAGATATGTCCCAAAGCCTACTGAAGTTATTCATTCAAACTAGAAAATCCTAAGCCTCCTTACTCTACCTTATCCATTCTCTCAGAAACCACAAAAAAGTCCCTTGCTCATATTTTCCCTTCACCCATACTGCCTCCTGACTGACCCTGGTGCTTCCCCATGTGGGCCTGATGGTGCAGCATTTTCCCTCCTCTTGGGAACTGTGAAGAACAAACTAGCTTTCCAGTGACAATCATCTCCAGATCTGGACCTTACTACACCTGCATGACAATAAAATTTACATTGTAAACCAAGCTCCTCACCACTAATCCAGAAGGAGAAAGAGAAGGAAATAGACAAAGTGGGAAATATAAGATGTGAACAATCTCTCTAACCTTAGAAACAAAAGGTCCCAGGGAGGACCAAGTATTATTAGTAAAAGAGGAACCACACTTAAATATCTCCTGGTGATATTTTAGATGTCAGGGAGAAAGTTCAAAATCCTTGAAGTATTTGAGGGGAAATAAGTTTACATGTCAGTGTGGAGAGGACTGAACTGGAATCAGACTTCTCTTCTATAAATCTAAAAAGAAATATGATAAATATAATAATATCTACAAAGTTCCAAGGGGGGAGAAACCTGCAATCTAAGACAAAAAAGCTATAACTCATTTGTGAGATCAATTAAAAGAATATTTTTCAAATATTTAAGCATTCAAATGTATACCACACAGTCAACCATCAAGAAAAATTTGTTCAAAATAATNATAAACAGTCTGAGGAATAACATCAAGGGGTTGAAACTAGGATAGTGTGGCAAACCAAAAGGCAGAAAAAAGAGAATAGTAAAGATGGAAGCCAAAATAATAAAATAAAAATAAAAAATAGAAAGAATCAATGGAGTAAAACGTGTTTGCTTGAGAGAAAAGAAAAGTTTTAATAATATAATATGTTAAAATAGTAATAATATTATTTCAATATTGCAATATTCTTATAATCAAGCAAACATAATTATAGATACAGTAGAGTTATTTGGGGGGCTTCCAGTAGCTACTCTGTATAATAATCATGTCTGAACCCATGGTGACCCCCTCAGAACTCCTAGATATAGTGAAGGACTCAGCTGCAGGCACCCTTCATATGCAAACCAACCAATCCAGTGCCCATACTCCACCTTCTTCCTTTTTCCCCCGCCCCCTTGCCCTAATCATCTCAGGGCAGGAACCAGACAGCTAGATATGTCCCAAAGCCTACTGAAGTTATTCATTCAAACTAGAAAATCCTAAGCCTCCTTACTCTACCTTATCCATTCTCTCAGAAACCACAAAAAAGTCCCTTGCTCATATTTTCCCTTCACCCATACTGCCTCCTGACTGACCCTGGTGCTTCCCCATGTGGGCCTGATGGTGCAGCATTTTCCCTCCTCTTGGGAACTGTGAAGAACAAACTAGCTTTCCAGTGACAATCATCTCCAGATCTGGACCTTACTACACCTGCATGACAATAAAATTTACATTGTAAACCAAGCTCCTCACCACTAATCCAGAAGGAGAAAGAGAAGGAAATAGACAAAGTGGGAAATATAAGATGTGAACAATCTCTCTAACCTTAGAAACAAAAGGTCCCAGGGAGGACCAAGTATTATTAGTAAAAGAGGAACCACACTTAAATATCTCCTGGTGATATTTTAGATGTCAGGGAGAAAGTTCAAAATCCTTGAAGTATTTGAGGGGAAATAAGTTTACATGTCAGTGTGGAGAGGACTGAACTGGAATCAGACTTCTCTTCTATAAATCTAAAAAGAAATATGATAAATATAATAATATCTACAAAGTTCCAAGGGGGGAGAAACCTGCAATCTAAGACAAAAAAGCTATAACTCATTTGTGAGATCAATTAAAAGAATATTTTTCAAATATTTAAGCATTCAAATGTATACCACACAGTCAACCATCAAGAAAAATTTGTTCAAAATAATGGTTCAGCTAAGCAAGAAACAAAAAGGATAATTAGTAAAAGTCGGACACGACTGAGCAACTGAACTGAACTGATGGTTAACTAAGTTAAAATCAATATTAACATAATTTTTAAAATAGTAGAAATGTTCAAAATTATCCCTGAAAAAGAGGGTACATAAATTTAAGAAATAAAGTCATAAGAATGACATTAATCTGAAATGTCATTATATCAAGAAAAAGAGGAGGTAGAAGCTTGAAAAGCATGAAATCGTCTTACACAAATAAACATATACTATGTTCTTTTTGAGGTTGGCAAACAGATAGTATATATATATATATACAGTGTGTGTGTATGTGAGATTAAAGGAGCATAGTTCAGTCAGTTCAGTCACTCTGTTGTGTGACTCTTTGCAACCCTATGGACTGCAGCACTCCAGGCTTCCCTGTCCCTCCCTGTTAAAGGAGCTAGAGATGAACGCAAAATGTAAAACATGACTTTCTAATCTCTAAATATAAAGACACTTGTAAAGCAAGCTTAAGCAAATGGGAAAATGAAAAAGAAAATATAAGGAAGCATGAAGAGTACAAAGTGTTAAATCATGCAAGATAAATGGTCAAATATCCTGTCTCCAATGACTCAGGACTGAAATGACACCGGGAACTTCATACTGGGGAGAGTCTCAGTTCAGTTCAGTTCAGTCACTCAGTTGTGTCCGACTCTTTGCAACCCCATGAATCGCAGCACACCAGGCCTCCCTGTCCATCACCAACTCCCAAAGTCACTCAGACTCATGTCCATCCAGCCATCTCATCCTCTGTCGTCCCCTTCTCCTCCTGCCCTCAATCCCTCCCAGCATCAAAGTCTTTTCCAGTGAGTTAACTCTTCGCATGAGGTGGCCAAAGTACTGGAGTTTCAGCTTTAGCATCATTCCTTCCAAAGAAATCCCAGGGCTGATCTCCTTCAGAATGGACTGGTTGGATCTCCTTGCAGTCCAAGGGACTCTCAAGAGTCTTCTCCAACACCACAGTTCAAAAACATCAATTCTTCGGTGCTCAGCCTTCTTCACAGTCCAACTCTCACATCCATACATGACCACAGGAAAAACCATAGCTCTGACTAGACAGACCTGGCTAGGTCTACTTTAATTTCCCCATTTGTAATAATCCATGCCCTCTGTTTCTCAGAGTGCCTGTAGGAAGAAAGCTGTTGCAAGGACAGCAAGTCCAGTGTATATGTCCCCTTTGATCTTTAGAGTGGCAAAGCTGAGTGAATGCCCTTAACCCTAGTTTCCACCACTCAGGGATGATTCTTATTGCCCAGCACAGATCAGATGCCCACTCAGAGCAAGCAAATAAGTGTAGCCAGGGACAGGGTCTTATAGAGCTCCACACAAAGCGTACCAACTTCCAGGAGAAGGGTAGGAAATCTGCTAGGTGTACACTACTCAAGGACAAGCAAAAAGATAGCAATATTCATATTAGAAAATGTAGAACTCACAGAAAAACAAACCCTAAAGGAGGGGAAAATGTTATCCTATATTAGTAAATTATACAAACTAAATGAGAATATCCCAAAGAAGGCCAATGAAAAGGAACATTCAAACAGTAACATTGCACTATTTCACATGCTAGCAAGATGATGCTCAAAATCCTACAATCTAGGCTTCAATAGTATGTAAACCAAGAACTTCCAAATGTACAAGATGGATTTAGAAAACACAGAGGAACCAGAGATCAAATGGCCAATATCCATTGGATCATACGAAAAGCAAGGGAATTCCAGGAAAAAAAGCATCTACTTCTGCTTCATTGACTAAGCTAAAGCCTATGATTATGTGGATAATAACAAACTGTGGAAAATTCTTAAAGAAATGGAAATAGCAGACCACCTCACCTACCTCCTGAGAAACCTGTATGCAGGTTAAGAAGCAACAGTTAGAAAGGGACATGGAGCAATGGACTGTTCCAAAATTGGGAAAGGAGTACATCAAGGCTGTATATTGTTACCCTGCTTATTTAACTTGTATCCAGAGTACATCATGCGAAATGCTGGGCTAGATGAAACACAAACTNACTGGAGTTTCAGCTTTAGCATCATTCCTTCCAAAGAAATCCCAGGGCTGATCTCCTTCAGAATGGACTGGTTGGATCTCCTTGCAGTCCAAGGGACTCTCAAGAGTCTTCTCCAACACCACAGTTCAAAAACATCAATTCTTCGGTGCTCAGCCTTCTTCACAGTCCAACTCTCACATCCATACATGACCACAGGAAAAACCATAGCTCTGACTAGACAGACCTGGCTAGGTCTACTTTAATTTCCCCATTTGTAAAAATCCATGCCCTCTGTTTCTCAGAGTGCCTGTAGGAAGAAAGCTGTTGCAAGGACAGCAAGTCCAGTGTATATGTCCCCTTTGATCTTTAGAGTGGCAAAGCTGAGTGAATGCCCTTAACCCTAGTTTCCACCACTCAGGGATGATTCTTATTGGCCCAGCACAGATCAGATGCCCACTCAGAGCAAGCAAATAAGTGTAGCCAGGGACAGGGTCTTATAGAGCTCCACACAAAGTGTACCAACTTCCAGGAGAAGGGTAGAAAATCTGCTAGGTGTACACTACTCAAGGACAAGCAAAAAGATAGCAATATTCATATTAGAAAATGTAGAACTCACAGAAAAACAAACCCTAAAGGAGGGGAAAATGTTATCCTATATTAGTAAATTATACAAACTAAATGAGAATATCCCAAAGAAGGCCAATGAAAAGGAACATTCAAACAGTAACATTGCACTATTTCACATGCTAGCAAGATGATGCTCAAAATCCTACAATCTAGGCTTCAATAGTACGTAAACCAAGAACTTCCAAATGTACAAGATGGATTTAGAAAACACAGAGGAACCAGAGATCAAATGGCCAATATCCATTGGATCATACGAAAAGCAAGGGAATTCCAGGAAAAAAAGCATCTACTTCTGCTTCATTGACTAAGCTAAAGCCTATGACTATGTGGATAATAACAAACTGTGGAAAATTCTTAAAGAAATGGAAATAGCAGACCACCTCACCTACCTCCTGAGAAACCTGTATGCAGGTTAAGAAGCAACAGTTAGAAAGGGACATGGAGCAATGGACTGTTCCAAAATTGGGAAAGGAGTACATCAAGGCTGTATATTGTTACCCTGCTTATTTAACTTGTATCCAGAGTACATCATGCGAAATGCTGGGCTAGATGAAACACAAACTAAAATCAAGATTATCGGGAGAAATATCATAACCTCAAATATGCAGATGATGCCACCCTAATGGCAGAGAGTGAAGAGGAACTAAACAGCCTTTTGATGAAAGTGAAAGAGAGTGAAAAAGCTGGCTTAAAACTCAACATTCAAACAACTAAGATCATGGCATCTGGTCCCCTCACTTCATGCTGAAGAGATGGCGGGGTGGTGGGGGTGAGGGTGGATGGAAACAATGACAGATTTTATTTTCTTGGGCTCCAAAATCAATGCAGACGCTGACTGCTGCTGCTGTTGCTGCTAAGTCGCGTCAGTCGTGTTCGACTCTGTGCGACCCTATAGACGGCAGCCCACCAGGCTCCCCCATCCCTAGGATTCTCCAGGCAAGAACACTGGAGTGGGTTGCCATTTCCTTCTCCAATGCATGAAAGTGAAAAGTGAAAGTGAAGTCGCTCAGTCATGTCTGAATCTTAGCGACCCCGTGGACTGCAGCCCACCAGGCTCCTCTGTCCACAGGATTTTTCCAGGCAAGAGTACTGGAGTGGGTTGCCAGTGCCTTCTCAACGGTGACTGCAGCCATGAAATTAAAAGATGCTTGCTTCTTGGAAGAAGAGCTATGACAAACCTAGACAGCATATTAAAAGGCAGAGACATGTCTTTGCCAACAAAGGTCTATGTACTCAAAGCTATGGTCTTTCCAGTAGTTGTGTATGGATGTGAGAGTTAGATCATAAAGAAGGCTGAGTGCCAAAGTACTGATGCTTTCAAACTGTGGTTCTGGAGAAGACTCTTGAGAATCACTTGGACAGCAAGGAGATCAAACCAGTCAATCCTAAAGGAAATCAACCCTGAATAATCTTAGAAAGGACTGATGCTGAAGCTGAAGCTCCAATATTTTGGCTACCTGATGCAAAGAACCGATTCATTGGAAAAGACCCTGATGCTGGGAAAGAATGAGGGCAGGAGGAGAAAGGGGTGACAGAGGATGAGATGGTTGGATGGCATCACTGACTCAGACATGAATGTGAGAAAACTCTGGGAGATAGTGAAAGACAGGAAGCCTGGAGTGCTGTGGTCCATGGAGGTGCAAAGAGCCAAACATGACTTGGCAACTGAACAATAAAATGAGAATATAAGAACCAGGAATCTGTGTGTACTGAATATAGTATCAAATATACATAGCCAAAAAGTTTAGAGATTAAGAAGAAACTGAAAAAAACTACAGTCATAGTTAGAAGGCTTAATATTCTTCACCATTTCTGTGAGATCAAGTAGACAGAAATTAATAAGAATATATTAATAGAAGAGTTAAACATTATTAAATTAATAGATTTATATCAAAATAATTTCCTAGAAATAGAAAATACACATTCATTTCAAATTGCTAAGGAATAGTTGCAAATTTGATCATAACTTAGGCCACAAGGAAAATCTCATTAAAGTCTCAAAAGCAGAAATAGTACAATACACAAACTTGAACCACAATGTAACAAAACTAGAAGTTAATAGCAACAGAAAAAAAAAAAAAAGAAATATGAAGTTCCTCTGGAGGGGGTAAAACTTGTCTTAATAGCCCTAGAGTCAAAGAAAAAATCAAAATTACAATTCATGTTGGTTTCAGAAACAATGGAGAACTATAGCAAAGAAGAAACACAAAACTCTAAAGAACAGATGCATATAGTTTTATATTTTTCTCATTAAACAGAAGAAAGAAATTTACTGAACAACATATTCAACTCAAAATGCAAGCAAAAGAGCAAGAAAGCAAACCTATGAAATGCTAGAGAAGGATTTAAAGATAATGAATTAGAACATAATAAATTACAAATACAAACTATATATCTGAGAAATTCAAGGGCTGCATCTTTGAAAAGACTGTAATTAGGATAACAACAGATTTAAGGGATTAGATCTGGTAGACAGAGTGCCTGAAGAGCTATGGACAGAGGTTTGTAACATTGTACAGGAGGCAGTGACCAAAATCACCATAAAGAAAAGAAATGCAAGAAGGCAAAATGATCGTCCACGAAGCCCTTACGAACACCTGAGAAAAGAAGGGAAGTGAAAGACAAACGAGAATGCAGGAAATACATCCAACTGAATGCAGAGTTCCAGAGAAGAGCAGGGAGAGATAAGAAAATATTCCTAATTGAACAATGCAAATAAACAGAGGAAAACAATAGAATGGGAAAGACTAGAAATCTCTTCAAGAAAACTGGAGATATCAAGGGAATGTTTGGGCTTCCCTGACGGCTCAGTGGTAAGGGAAAAAAAAAAAAAAAATCCACCTACAATGCAGAAGAGTTCAATCCCTCAGTCAGGAAGGTCCCCTGGAGAAGGAAATGGCAACCCACGCCAGTATTCTTGCCTGGAGAATCCCGTGGACAGAAGAGCCTTGCAGGCTACAGTCCACGGGGTCACAAAGAATCACACACAACTGAGCAACTAAACAGACAAGGGAACGTTTCCTGCAAAGATGGGAACAACAAAAGACAGAAACGGCAAAGAGCTAATAGAAGCAGAAGCAATTAAGAAGAGGGGTCAAGAATACACAGAAGAACTGTATAGAAAAGGTCTTAATGACCCAGATAACCACAGTGGTGTGGTCACTCACTTAGAGCCAGACATCCGAGAGTGTGAAGTCAAGTGGGCCTTAGGAAGCATCAGTGTGAGCAAAGCTAGTGGAGGTGATGGAATTCTAGTTGAGCTATTTCAAATCCTAATGTGAAGAGTTGACCCATTAGAAAAGACTCTGATGCTGGGAGGGACTGGGGGCAGGAGGAGAAGGGGACAGAGGATGAGATGGCTGGATGGCATCACTGACTCAATGGACATGAGTCTGAGTGAACTCTGCGAGTTGGTGATGGACAGGGAGGCCTGACGTGCTGCGATTTATGGGGTCCCACAGTCGGACATGACTGAGCGACTGAACTGAACTGAACTGAAACAATGATGCTGTGAAAGTGCTGCATTCAGTATGACAGCAAACATGGAAAACTCAGCAGAGGCCACAGGACTGGAAGGCAATGCCAAAGAATATTCAAACTAACATACGATTGCACTCATTTCACATGCAACCAAGGTAACGCTCAAAATCCTTCAAGCTAGGCTTCAACAGTATGTGAACCGAGAACTTCCAGATGTACAATCTGGATTTAGAAGAGGTAGAGGGACTAGAGATCAAATTGCCAACATCTGTTAGATCATAGAAAACGCAAGGGAATTCCAAAAAATGGATGTGAGAGTTGGACCATAAAGAAGGCTGTGAGCCAAAGAATTGATGCTTTTGAATTGGTTCTGGAGAAAACTCTTGAGAGTTCCTTAGACAGCAAGGAGATCAAACCAGTCAATCCTAAAGGAAATAAACCCTGAATATTCATTGGAAGGACTGATGCTGAAGCTCCAATACTTTGGCCACCTGATGGAAGAGCCAACTCATTGGAAAAGACTGATGCTGTGAAAGAATTGAGGGCAGGAGGAGAAGGAGGTGACAGAGGATGAGATGGTTGGATGGCATCACTGACTCAATGGACGTGAGTTAGAGCAAACTCCAGGAGATAGTGAAAGACAGGGAATCCTGGTTTGCTGCTGTCTATGGGGCTGCAAAGAGTCAGATACAACTTAGCAACTGAAAAACAACAAGAAGAACAGTGAATCTTTACTGGGTATTCAGCGAATGACCAAGTATCACACTGAGCACTTTAAACACCCCACACATTAATCTCACAATCAACCATGAGGTGGGAAGTATAGATAACCCCATTGGAACTAGGAGGATAATATCGCTATATTATTACCACCTAGTCCACAGACATCTTTCAAGCTTTGCCAGCTGTCTCAATGTCCATAGGCAAGAAGATTCAATCCAGGATCACGTGTTGCATTTCAGTTGTTATTTCCTTTAGTTTCCTTCAGTCTGAAACAGTTCTTCAATCTTTTCTTGACTCTCTTGACCTTGACACTTTTGAAGATAAAGGCCAGATGTTTTGTTGAAAGTCGCTCAGTTTGGACTTGTATGATGTTTCCTCATGTTTCATATTTTGAATAAGAACATCACTTGCTGACTCCCCATTGCATCCTCTCAGGAGTCACATGATTTCAGCTTGACCTCGATCACTGAATTAAGGAAATATCTTCCACCACCAAGGGACCCTTCTACCCTTTGTAATCAATAGGTACTTTCTGAGGAAGTACTTTGAGATTATATAACTAACAAGTTCCTCATCCACATTCAAATATACAATGATGTTTCTTGGATGAATAAATCATTACCTTGATGATTTTCAAATTGTAATTTTTGTGGTTTTAAACATTTTATTGGAGTACAGTTGATTTTGTTGTTGTTCAATAGTTGATTTATAATGTGCTCATTTCTGCTATATAGCAAAGTGATTCAATTATATATATATATATATGCATGTGCATATATTTATATACACTTTTTCATACTTTTCCTCTTATAGCTTATCACAGGATACTGATTGTGGTTCATTGTTCTATACAGTAGGACGTTGGTTTTATCAAATGGTAATTTTGAACCCCCACCATTCCTTCTACTATAAATTAGTTGACATTCTACTTATGATTATACAGTGGAAGTGAGAAATAGATTTAAGGGCCTAGATCGGATAGACAGAGTGCCTGATGAACTATGGAATGAGGTTTGTGACATTGTACAGGAGATAGGAATCAAGACCATCCCCATGGAAAAGAAATGCAAAAAAGCAAAATGGCTATCTGGGGAGGCCTTCCAAATAGCTGTGAAAAGAAGAGAGGTGAAAAGCAAAGGAGAAAAGGAAAGATATAAGCATCTGAATGCAGAATTCCAAAGAATAGCAAGAAGAGATAAGAAAGGCTTCTTCAGCAATCAATGCAAAGAAATAGAGGAAAAGAACAGAATAGGAAAGACTAGAGATCTCTTCAAGAAAATTAGAGATACTAAGGGAACATTTCATGCAAAGATGGGCTTGATAAAGGACAGAAATGGTATGGAAATAACAGAAGCAGAAGATATTAAGAAGAGGTAGCAAAAATACATGGAAGAACTGTACAAAAAAGATCTTCATGACTCAGATAGTCATGATGATGTGATCACTCATCTAGAGCCAGACATCTTGGAATGTGAAGTCAAGTGGGCCTTAGAAAGCATCACTATGAACAAAGCTAGTGGAGGTGATGGAATTCCAGTTGATCTGTTTCAAATCCTGAAAGATGATGCTGTTAAAGTGCTGCACTCAATATGCCTGCACATTTGGAAAACTCAGCAGTGGCCACAGGACTGGAAAAGGTCAGTTTTCATTCCAGTTCCAAAGAAAGGCAATGCCAAAGAACGTTCAAACTACTGCACAAATGCACTCATCTCACATGCTAGTAAAGTAATGCTCAAAATTCTCCAAGCCAGGCTTCA
>SJYW01010962.1:157566-188696 GCA_006410735.1 Raphicerus campestris
GGAATCAAGATTGCTGGGAGAAATATCAATAACCTCAGATATGCAGATGACACCACCCTTATGGCAGAAAGTGAAGAGGAAGTCAAAAGCCTCTTGATGAGAAAGAGGAGAGTGAAAAAGTTGGCTTAAAGCTCAACATTCAGAAAACTAAGATCATGGCATCCGGTCCCATCACTTCATGCCAAATAGATGGGGAAACAGTGGAAACAGTGTCAGACTTTATTTTGGGGGGGTTCCAAAATCACTGCAGATGGTGACTGCAGCCATGAAATTAGAAGACGTTTAGTCCTTGGAAGAAAAGTTATGACCAACCTAGATAGTATATTAAAAAGCAGACATTACTTTGCCAACTAAGGTCCATCTAGTCAAGGCTATGGTTTTTCCTGTGGTCATGTATGGATGTGAGAGTTGGACTGTGAAGAAGGCTGAGCACCGAAGAATTGATGTTTTTGAACTGTGGTGTTGGAGAAGACTCTTGAGAGTCCCTTGGACTGCAAGGAGATCCAACCAGTCCATTCTGAAGATAAGCCCAGGGATTTCTTTGGAAGGAATGATGCTAAAGCTGAAACTTCAATACTTTGGCCACCTCATGCAAAGAGTTGACTCGTTGGAAAAGACTCTGATGCTGGGAGGGATTGGGGGCAGGAGGAGAAGGGGACGACAGAGGATGAGATGGCTGGATGGCATCATGGACTCGATGGACGTGAGTCTGAGTGAACTCCGAGAGATGGTGCTGAACAGGGAGGCCTGGCGTGCTGTGATTCATAGGGTTGCAAAGAGTCGGATACGACTGAGCGACTGAACTTAACTGAACTGAACTACACTTAAGGAAAGGTTGTTTTCTTTTCTTACATATTCATTTAATTATTTACACCAATGTGGACTT
Organism: Raphicerus campestris; assembly: GCA_006410735.1. Lineage (NCBI taxonomy): Eukaryota > Metazoa > Chordata > Mammalia > Artiodactyla > Bovidae > Raphicerus > Raphicerus campestris. The sequence goes on from SJYW01010962.1 coordinate 158,453, forward strand.
TGGATCCGTATTTTATTCAACGCCTGTTGTGCATGCTCAGTTGCTGCGGTGGTGTCTGACACTGTGTGACCCCATGGACTGTAGCCAACCAGGCTCCTCTGTCCACGGGTTTCTCCAGGCACGAATACTGGAGTGGGTTGCCATGCCCTATTCCAGGGGTTTTTCCAGACCCAGAGATTGAACTCGTGTCTCTTACGTCTCCTGCACTGGCAGGTGGGTTCTTGATCAATAGTGCCACCTGGGAAATCTAAAATTCTGTTACTATTCCCTTATATTTTTTCAAATTATTCCAGATCTAGTGGGAGTCCCTTCAGACTATTTTCTATGTCCTTTTGACCTGTACTCATCATTCTCTGAATACTTCTTCTCTGGCACAACAGGATGTTCCAGTCTCATCTTGTAATTTTCCTGCCCCAGTCCAGGAATCCACCATTTCTTTCCAAATCCCTGTTTATTTTTGGTGCAAAAAGGTACTTAAAAACAAAGATCTAGGTATGAGGTGTGTTCATTGCTATTAGGGCACAATGATAATAGAATTGAGAAATCCACTGATATCTCTACCATCTATCTCTCTGTCTATCTACCATCTCTCTGTGGTCGGTAGTTCCAAGACTGTCCCCAGGTATTCAAGTCCTTATGAAATCTCCTCCTTCCAAACATAGACTGGACCTAGCAACTCATTTATAACCAACAGAATATGGCAGAAGTTCAACTTCACGTTACAAAAAAACTGTGACTTTTATCTTGGGCGTTCTCTCTCATTCACTCATTCTGAAGGAAGCCAGTTGCCATGCTACGAGCTTCCCTAATTGAGAGGCCCACATGGCAAGGGACTGAGGGTGCTTCTGGTCATCTGCCACGGAGGAAGTGAGCCCTTCCAACAACCGCATGAGTGAACTTGGAAGCAGATCTGCTGCTGACAGAGACTTCAGATGAGACTACAGTCCTGGCGGCCTTGTGCAAACTTGAGGCAGAAACACCCAGCTAAGCCACTCTGGATTCCTGACGCACAGAAATTATGAGATGATAAATATGACCTATCGCTTTAAGTCACTAAGGCTTGAGGTAATTTATTACACAACAAAAGAAAACTGCATACATATACTTATTTCTGCATCTACTCTATATATTGAAAACCATGAATTCAAACCACACTTCCAATTCCAATTCAACACCACAGGACTAATTCTAGTTTTCTTCCTTCCCATAACTGTGACACCCTTCTCAGACAGTGAGAAACTGACTCACAGTATCCTTTAGTATATATTTGTTTATTAGGTCAATTCCCCATCTTCCGTTTATAACCACTTTTCTCTCATTGCCCTTGCCACCCAATGTAGGCTTTCTCTACCCACTCAGACCCCAACACCCCAACTTACAGTTATGGACACCATCTACTTTGTTTGGATCCCACCCTTGTCCAGCCATCCCCCAATGACTTCTGAAAGAATTGTTCAAGAAGGGAGAAAGGGAAAGAGACAGACTAGAAAGCAGCAATATAGAATATCAAAATATATTTTTAATAGAGAAATAAGCTTCAAAAAACCTGAAAAACTATTAAGGCCTTACCCACCTAAAGGTGTTAGGCCCAGAAGTATTACTATATCCAGCTCTCAAGGAGTAGATCATTCCTGTGCTATATAAACTGTTCCAAGACCAGGGAAAAAAATTAAGTAGTGTCTCAAATCATTTTACTAACCCAGTAAAACTCTGATATCAAAATCTGATTAAAGAAATTAAAACTTCACATAAATAATAATAGGCTGAATTCAGCAATACATTTTAAAAATAGTGTATAAGCAACTAGATTTAACTCCAGAAATCCAGGGATGGGTCAATGCTAGGAAGCCTCTTCACTGTAATAGGTAAAAGGAACTATATGGAGATACCAGGTGACAGCAAATGGATTTTTGAAAAATTCAGATTATTGGGACTTCCCTGGTGGTCCAATGGTTATAGACCTGGGGAGAGAGGAGGGAAGGGTGAGATGTATGGAAAGAGTAACAAGGAAACTTTCATTACCATATGTAAAATAGACAGCCAATGGGAATTTGCTGTATGGCTCAGGAAACTCTAACAGGGGCTCTGTATCAACCTAGAGGGGTGGGATGGGGAGGGAGTTGGGAGGGAGGTTCAAAAGGGAGGGGATATATGTATACCTATGGCTGATTCATGTTGAGGTTTGACAGAAAACAGCAAAATTCTGTAAAGCAATTATCCTCCAATAAAAAATAAATTAATTTTTTTAATCTCTTTAACCCAAGAAAGAAATCATTAGTTGGAATATAGGATATACTAAAGATCAAACTGAAATGTACTTAAGCTCTTAATATATAAATTATAAAGTATTTTTTAAACATGATCTACATGAAAAGACTGTTCTCATTTGGAAAAGAGAAATAAATTTACTCTTGAATAAAAAAAAAAAAAAAAAGACTCCACCTTGAAATTCAGGGGACATGGGTTCAATCTCTAGTCATGGAACTAAGATTCCACACGCCTCGGGGCAGGTAAGCCCACACGCTGCAACTACGCAGCCCACGAGCCACGGCTGGAGGGAAGCCCAGGAGCCACTGCAAAGAGCCCACATGCCACAACAAAGACCTGGACACAGCCAAATAAATTAATTAATTTTTCTTTAATTAAGATTCTTGTCTAGAAAGTCAAGTCATTTTTGGTTGCAGGTAACAGAATCCAAGTCAAGTTTGCACACATAGATCTATCTCATGAAAGGCGATGAATTGAAACTGAAAAGAATAATTGCAGGAGAGAAAAAGTGGCAAAAGTTGTCTTTTATATCTGTCCATTAAGAATAAATATTCTAAAATCCATAATTTTCTTATAAATCAATAACAACTAGCTCGAAAAACCAATGGGGAAAAATTCCAGAACCATAGATCAAACTGCTAATATCCATTGGATCATAGAAAAAGCAAGAGAATCCAAAAAAAAAAAATCTACTTCTGCTTCATTGACTAAGCTAAAGCCTTTGACTGTGGGGATCACAACAAACTATGGAAAATTCTTCAAGAGATGGGAATACCAGACCACTTTACCTACCTCCTGAGAAACCTATATGCAGGACAAGAAGCAGCAGTCAGAACCAGACTTAGAACAATGGACTAGTTCCAAATTGGGAAAGGAGTACATCAAGGCTGTGTATTGTCACCCTCTTTATTTAACTTATATGCAGAGTACATCATGTGAAATGCTGGGCTGGATGAAGCACAAGCTGGAATCAAGACTGCCTGGAGAAATATCAATAACCTCAGATATGCAGATGATACCACCTTAATGTCTGAAAGTGAAGAACTAAAGAGCCTCTTGAAGAAGGTGAAAGAGGTGAGTGAAAAAGCTGGCTTAAAACTCAACATTCAATAAACTAAAATCATGGCACCTGGTCCCATCACTTCATGGATGATAGATGGGGGGGAAATAGAAACAGTGACTTTATTTTCTTGGGCCCCAAAGTGACTGCTGATGGTGACTGCAGCCATGAAATTAAAAGAAGTTTGCTCCTTGCAAGAAGAGCTATGACAAATCTAGTTCAGTTCAGTTCAGTCGCTCAGTCATGTCCGACTCTTTGCGACCCCATGAATCACAGCACGCCAGGCCTCCCTGTTCAGCACCAACTCTCGGAGTTCACTCAGACTCACATCCATCGAGTCCGTGATGCCATCCAGCCATCTCATCCTCGGTCGTCCCCTTCTCCTCCTGCCCCCAATCCCTCCCATTATCAGAGTCTTTTCCAATGAGTCAACTCTTCACATGAGGTGGCCAAAGACAGCATATTAAAAAGCAGAAACATCACTTTGCTGACAAAGGTCCATATAGTCAAAGCTATGGTTTTTCCATTAGTCTTATACGGATGTGAGAGTTGAACCATAAGGAAAGCTGAGTGCCAAAAGTTGATGCTTTTGAACTGTGGTGCTGGAGAAGACTCTTGAGAGTTCCTTGGACAGCATCAAACTAGTCAATCCTAAAGGAAAGCAACCCTGAATATTCATTGGAAGGACTGCTGCTGAAGTTGAAGCTCCGATACTTTGGCCACCTGATAAGAAGAGCCAACTCATTGAAAAGACCCTGATGCTGGGAAAGACTGAAGGTAATAGGAGAAGGGCTCAATGTTGGATGAGATGGTTGGATGGCATCACCGATTCAATGGACATGAGTTTGAGCAAACTCCAAGAGGTAGTGAAGGACAGGGAAGCCTGGTGTGCTGCAGTCCGTGGGGTTACAAAGAGTCAGACATGACCGAGTGACTGAGCAACAGCAACAATAGCAATGAAAGACTATAGCAAACCTAGAGGATGGATGCTAATTGTGTACAAGTATTGAAGAAACGTAGACTATTCTATGTGATGACATAAAAAGGAAATTTGGTAAAAGTAGAGGCATGTTCATGGGTAAGAAGATGCATGTTGTAAAAATGTCCAACTGCCTTAAATAAATCTATAAATTCAGTTCAATCCCAATGGTGTTGTTTTCAGAATTTAACGATACAATCCTAAAATTGAGGTGGAACACTTAATAAAAGCCAGGAAAATCTTGGGATATTGCGTGCGTGTGTGTGTGTGTGTGTGTGTGTGTGTGTGTGTGTGTGTACCACATACTAAAACCTTTCCATCTATTGAGTGCTTACATTGTACCAAATTAAGTGTTTCACATGCACTATAGATTCTATTTTCTCCTCTTCAAAACTCAAAGTACAATTACCTGCAACTTAGAGATGTTTAAAAGGTTTGCCAGTAACACAGAAGCACTATTATAAATGTCAGGAGTTTTATTTGAACCCAAAACTCATTACTTCAGGGCTTAAAAGTTTAACTAACTATATTGACTAAATATCTTACAAAGCTTAGAGTAATTTAAACAACCTGGTACATAAAGAGGGCTCAATTGAACAAATTAATAGGAAGAAATATATATACCTATCTTATTCCTAGCATAAGAAAAGAATTACAGATTTTTTGTTTCACTTTATTTCTTCCATGATTTATTATGATGAACAATATAAGGGAGAACTTGTTTACTGTATTACATTTTTCATAGAAAGTGTTACTGAATATATTTATCGATTCTATTTTTCTTTTTGTAATTCATCTTTTCTTTATAACTTTCCCTCCTATTTCCTTTGGTGTGCTTTGTTCTTTTTTGAGTTTTTTTAGCTGAACGCTAATGTTTTTATTTAATAATGAAGCATTCTTGCCTTTCATTTTTCCAACTGAACTTTGCATTCTCTTAAAGTTCTGAAAAACTACTATAAGAATGTTTATCAGAATTTTATTAAACGTATAAATTAATATGTGGTGAAACAACATTTTTACATATTGAATCTTCTCAACAAGAAGCATGTCCTTCCATTTATTCAAGTCTTCTTTTGTGAATTTCAGTACTGTTCCAGAGTTTCATTCCTATGGGTTCTGCACAGCTTTCAAGAGTTCATTCCAGGGGAATTTTTTTCCTTCATAATTAGCTATTGCTATTTTATTAGAAAGCTCTTGATTTTGTTAACTGAATTCATCTTGTAGCTGGTTCCCCTGTAAATTCTCTTCTATAGGATTTTCAAGGAAGAAAAAAAATTATTATATGAAATTAAGATAATTTCATTTTCTACTTCTTAGTTTCTTCTTTCAGTTTTTTAAACAATTGCATTAGCTCAAACTTTGAGAACAATTGTCAACCTATAATGGTAATTGTTAGCATATTTGTGTTGATTCTGACTTTAAAGAAAATGTCTTATTTTTTCATTACACTATTTGTTCTAATTATAGATTCACATGCAGTCATAAGTCACAAAGAGACCTCATGTATCCTTTACCCAGCTTCCCATAAAGTTATAGCTTGCAAAAATATAATCACAACCAGGATATTAATATTAATCCAATGTACCCATCTTATTCAGATTTTCCCAGTTCTGCTTGTATTTGTGTGTGTGCATGTGTGTGTGTTTTAACTCTGAGGAGTTTTATCATGTTCTTGTAACCACTAGCACAGTCAAGACACAGGACAGTTCCACCACCACAAGGATCCCTTGTATTGCTCTTTGATAGCCACAATAGCCTCTGCCCCCTTACCAAGCCTCACACCCCATCCCTGACTCCTGAAAATCACTTATTTGTGCTCCATTCCTATACTTTTCTCATTTCCTCATTTGTTCTCCATTCTCTATACTTCCTTGAAATAAACATATACAGTATGTGATCTTTGGGGACTGGCTTTAACAGTTTCACCATAATCCCCTGGCAATTCATCCAAGTCGTTGTGTGCATCAATAGCTGTTTTTGCTTTTGCTTTGCTGAGTGTATTCCACAGTAAGGGTGCACCACAATTGGTGTCACTATTCACTCTCTGAAGGATGTTGGTGCTGTTTCCAGTTGGGGATATTATGAATATATATGTTGAACATCTTTTCGTGAGCTTATTTGCTATCTGTATGTTCTGTTTATTACAAAATACCTGTATGTGTCTTTTTCTAATTGGATTTTTTTTTTAACTATTGAGTTTTGAGTGACTTTTATATATTCTCGGGGCTAGTCATTGTCAAAGATGTGATTTGCAAATATTTTCTCTTTGTGGCTTCTCCTATTCCCTTCAAATAGCTCCCATGGAGAAAAAGCTTTTAATTTTGATGAAGTCCAATTTATTGTGGCTTTCTGGTATAGATAATGGTTTCACGTCAAATTTAAGAACCCTTCGTCTAGACCCAATTCACAAGATCTTCTATTTTTTCTAAATGTTTTATAGTTTGTTTTATACTTAAGTCCGTGATAAAGTATTTGTCAAAGCCCAACACTCATTCATTATTAAAACTCAGTGAATTAGGAATAGAAGGGAATTATCTCAAATTGATAAAGAGCATCTACAAAAAAAAAAAAAAAAGAAGAAAAAAACTACAGCCAATGTATTTAATGGTGAAAGACTGACAGCTTTTTGCCTAGGATCAGAAACAAGGCAAGTATGTCTGTGCTCACTGCTTTTGTTCAATGTGGTGCTAGAAGTCCTGGCCCCTGCAATAAGGCAAAATAAAGGAATGTAAGGCATATAGTTTAGAAATAAAATTGTCTTTATTTGAAGATGATATGATTGTCCATATAGAAAATTACATGGAATTTACCAAAAAAACCCAATAATATATGAGTTAAGTAATGTTTCTGGATACAAATTCAACACAGAAAAAATCGACTGCTTATCTATGTACTAATAATGAACCTATGGGAATTGAAATTAAAAGCATAGTAGCATTTACAATGATTCCAAATAAAGCTAAATACTTAGGTATACATTTACCAGGGGCTTACTCACTGGCTCAGTGGTAAAGAATCCGCCTGCAATGCAGGAGATATGGGTTTGCTCCCTGGGTGGGAAGATCCCCTGGAGGAGGGCCTGGCACCCACTCCAGTATTCTTGCCTGGAGAACCCTATGGACAGAGGAGCCTGGCCAACTACAGTCCATAGGGTCACAAAGAGTCAGAAATGACTGAAGCAGCTGAGTGCAGCACAGCACATACATGGACCAGGGCTGCCCAGGCGGCACAGTGGGAAAGAGTCCACCTGTCAGCTCAGGAGGTACAGGAGACGCAGGTCCAGACCCTGGGTCAGGAAGATCCTCTGGAGTAGGGAATGGCAACCCGTTCTATTCTTGCCTGAAAAATCCCATGGACAGAGGAGTTTGGTGGGCTACAGGAGTCACAGAGTCAGACATGACTGAGTGACTGAGCCGAGATGCATACATTTACCAAAACATGTCCAGGATCTATATGCTCAATATTACAAAATGCTGATGGACTAAATCAAAGAAAATAGCCTCACACCAACCAGAGTGGCTATCATCAAAAAATCCACAAAGAAAAAATGCTGGAGACGGTGTGCAGAGAAGGGAATGCTCCTGCACTGTTGGTAGGAATGTAAATTGTTACACCCACTATGGAGAACGGTATGGAGGTACCTTAAAAAACGAAAAATAGAGCTACCATATGATTCTGCAGCCTTAACTCCTGGGCATATATCCAGGAGTAAGATATATTTTTTCTTACTGTTCTTACTTTCTCTCTGTTTTTCTCTCTGTTTTTGTTGGATACAAATTCAATACACACAAAAAAATCGACTGCTTATCTATGAACTAATAATGAACCTATGGGAACTGAAATTAAAAGCATAATAGCATTTACAATGATTCCAAATAAAGTTAAATACTTAGGCATGCATTTACCAGGGGCTTACCCGCTGGCTCAGTGGTAAAGAATCTGAGAAAAACATGGCCACACACCTGAAATTCCAGTGCAGCCCTGCTTCCAATAACCAAGACCATTTGCAGCAACATGGACAGAACTAGAGAGTGTCATACTAAGTGAAGAAAGTCAGACGGAGAAGGAGAAATATCATACGACATTCCTTACATGTGGAATCTAAAAAGAAATTAACAAATGAACTTACAAAATAGAAAGAGACTCACAGACTTAGAAAACAAACTCATGATTGCTGGCAGGGGCTGGCGTGGGGGGGGATAGTTAAGGACTTTGGAAGGTCATGTGCACACTTCTGTATTTAAAACGGATAACCAGCAAAACGTGTTGTGTAGCGCTTGGAACTCTGCTGAACATTGTGTGGCAGCCTGGATAGGAGGGAGTTTGAGGGAGAATGGATGCACGTTTCCATATAGCTGAGCCCTTTCACTGTTTACCTGCAACTATCACAACATTCTTAAACAGCTGTACAGCAATACAAAATGTTTTTGGTGTTAAAAAATTAAAGTGAAATTTTAAAAAGGAAAATCTAAATCAATTCAAAGACATACTGTATTCATGAATTGAATGATTCAACACAATAAAGATGTCAGCTCTATTCAAGTTGATTTTTAGATTTAATGCAATTCCTACTGAAATCCCAGCAAGATTTTTTGTAGACATAAACAAGCTTATTCTAAAGTTTGTGTGGAAGACATAGGCCCTAGAACAGCTAAAACAACCTTGAGAAAGAAGAATGAAGTGTGAAAATCACTCACTCTGTTCTGGGCTAAACATCTTCAAATAATTCTTTTTAAAGGAAGAATGTGGATCATACACTCTTACCCACAAAACTGAAAAATGGAAACATTTCCATGCTTTCTTTTGGCAGTCAATGTTGCAGATGGGAAGTCTGAAGTCATCCTAACTTGTGGATAATGTTTTTTTTTAAGTTTTTGATTCTTGAATAATATCTTTTTCTTATTAAATATAATTACTTCCATGATATATCTAGATGAGATCTCTTTTATCATGCCTAAAATATAGCAAAACACTTATGGACACATACTTGGTTTAAAAAAACAAAAAAAAACAAAAAACTTTTTTTGTTGTTTTGATTGATCATTGCCTCCTCCAGTTTCTCTGGTTTACCTCCCGCCGCAACACCTATTGTTCTTTGTTCATATCCTGTGCAAGTCAAAGATCTTAACTGCAAGCAACCCATACTAACTCTTGCTGCTTTAGTCATGAATTAATTTATTAAACAGATATTGAGAATCTAACCAAAACATCAACCAGTGAGGACTCCAGCGATGCCACCACTGAAGCCTGGGGGCTGCTCACAGCATTACCGCTCGAGCACTGGACCCCGGACACTGCAGTTTGTGCCGTGGCTTCCACTGTGCTGGACCAGGACTGCCACCCTCAGAATGACATCTCCTCAATCCTTTCATCATCGCGCTACAGGCCCCCTTTGCAAAGTTCCATCTGCCTGTGCCTGATTGGCTGGCACAGGTCACATGCTGGTGCCCTAGCAAGCAGCCTGAGAACATGGGATTCTGCATGAGAAATGTCACAAGCAGAGAAAGGAAGTTCCACTAGGATCGTGCTTCTCTGTCTTCCCTCTTCTCGCTCATCATTTTCATCTCTATATCCATTCACATTTTGGGGAGAAACACTCAAGTTTGTTTTCAACATGACTATTACAGTTTTCCATAGGGTCAGTTCTGCTCCTCACCTGCCTTAGTGTGAGTATAAATGTGTGTGTGTGTGTGTGTGTGTGTGTGTGTGTGTGTGAAACTGAAAAGCGTTACTCATTCAGTTATGTCTTACTCTTTGCCATACCATGGACTGTAAGCCTGCTAGTCTCTCCTCTGCCCATGAAATTCTCCAAGAAGTGGGTAGTCATTCCCTTCCCCAGGGGATCTTCCCAACCCAGGTTCTATCCCTGGGTCTCCCACACTGCAGGCAGATTCTTTACCAGATGTCTGAGCCACCAGAGAAGCAATATATATACATATATCAGTTCGGTTCGGTCGCTCAGTCATGTCTGACTATTTGCAACCCCGTGGATGGCAACATATCAGGCTTCCCAACTCATCACCAGCTCCCGGAGCTTGCTCAAACTCATGTCCATTGAGTCAGAGATGCCATCCAACCATCTCATCCTCTGTTGTCCCCTTCTCCTCCCACCTTCAATCTTTCCCAGCACTGGAGTCTCTCCCATTGAGTCAGTTCTTCACATCAGGTGGCCAAAGTATTGGAGTTTCAGCTTCAGCATCAGTCCTTCCAATGAATATTCAGGGCTGATTTCCTTTAGGATTGACTGGTTTGATCTCCTTTTAGGCCAAAGGGACTCTCAAGTCTTCTCTATATAAATATTTAAATATATATATATATAATTTATATACATATAAATTTATATTTATACAATATATTTATATAAGCCATATATATATATTTAAATTTTGTTCTCATCCTTCCTTTGAACTTGCAATTCATGGGAGTGTTGACTGCAAAGATAGATGTCAACAATTCCTCCTGAACCTGTTTGCACAATTATCCCCTCCCATCAAGAGGTGAAATTTTCCCTTGGTATCTCTAATTTTCTTTAAGAGATCTCTAGTCTTCCCTATTCTATTGTTTTCCTCCATTTCTTTCATTGATCGCTGAGGAAGGTTTTCTTATCTCTCCTTGCTATTCTTTGGAACTCTGCATTCAAATGGATATAACTTTCCTTTTCTCCTTTGTTTTTTGCTTCTCTTTTTTTCACAGCTGTTTGTAAGGGCTCCTCAGACAGCCATTTTGCTTTTTTGCATTTCTTTTTCTTGGGGATGGTCTTGATTCCTGTCTCCTGTACAAAGTCACAAACTTCCATCCATAGTTCATCAGGCACTCTATGTATCAGATCTTGAGTCCCTTAAATCTATTTCTCACTTCCACTGTATAATCATAAGGGATTTGATTTAGGTCATACCTGAACAGCCTAGTGGTTTTCCCTTNGTGCTGGACCAGGACTGCCACCCTCAGAATGACATCTCCTCAATCCTTTCATCATCGCGCTACAGGCCCCCTTTGCAAAGTTCCATCTGCCTGTGCCTGATTGGCTGGCACAGGTCACATGCTGGTGCCCTAGCAAGCAGCCTGAGAACATGGGATTCTGCATGAGAAATGTCACAAGCAGAGAAAGGAAGTTCCACTAGGATCGTGCTTCTCTGTCTTCCCTCTTCTCGCTCATCATTTTCATCTCTATATCCATTCACATTTTGGGGAGAAACACTCAAGTTTGTTTTCAACATGACTATTACAGTTTTCCATAGGGTCAGTTCTGCTCCTCACCTGCCTTAGTGTGAGTATAAATGTGTGTGTGTGTGTGTGTGTGTGTGTGTGTGTGTGTGAAACTGAAAAGCGTTACTCATTCAGTTATGTCTTACTCTTTGCCATACCATGGACTGTAAGCCTGCTAGTCTCTCCTCTGCCCATGAAATTCTCCAAGAAGTGGGTAGTCATTCCCTTCCCCAGGGGATCTTCCCAACCCAGGTTCTATCCCTGGGTCTCCCACACTGCAGGCAGATTCTTTACCAGATGTCTGAGCCACCAGAGAAGCAATATATATACATATATCAGTTCGGTTCGGTCGCTCAGTCATGTCTGACTATTTGCAACCCCGTGGATGGCAACATATCAGGCTTCCCAACTCATCACCAGCTCCCGGAGCTTGCTCAAACTCATGTCCATTGAGTCAGAGATGCCATCCAACCATCTCATCCTCTGTTGTCCCCTTCTCCTCCCACCTTCAATCTTTCCCAGCACTGGAGTCTCTCCCATTGAGTCAGTTCTTCACATCAGGTGGCCAAAGTATTGGAGTTTCAGCTTCAGCATCAGTCCTTCCAATGAATATTCAGGGCTGATTTCCTTTAGGATTGACTGGTTTGATCTCCTTTTAGGCCAAAGGGACTCTCAAGTCTTCTCTATATAAATATTTAAATATATATATATATAATTTATATACATATAAATTTATATTTATACAATATATTTATATAAGCCATATATATATATATTTAAATTTTGTTCTCATCCTTCCTTTGAACTTGCAATTCATGGGAGTGTTGACTGCAAAGATAGATGTCAACAATTCCTCCTGAACCTGTTTGCACAATTATCCCCTCCCATCAAGAGGTGAAATTTTCCCTTGGTATCTCTAATTTTCTTTAAGAGATCTCTAGTCTTCCCTATTCTATTGTTTTCCTCCATTTCTTTCATTGATCGCTGAGGAAGGTTTTCTTATCTCTCCTTGCTATTCTTTGGAACTCTGCATTCAAATGGATATAACTTTCCTTTTCTCCTTTGTTTTTTGCTTCTCTTTTTTTCACAGCTGTTTGTAAGGGCTCCTCAGACAGCCATTTTGCTTTTTTGCATTTCTTTTTCTTGGGGATGGTCTTGATTCCTGTCTCCTGTACAAAGTCACAAACTTCCATCCATAGTTCATCAGGCACTCTATGTATCAGATCTTGAGTCCCTTAAATCTATTTCTCACTTCCACTGTATAATCATAAGGGATTTGATTTAGGTCATACCTGAACAGCCTAGTGGTTTTCCCTTTCTTCAATTTAAGTCTGAATTTGGCAATAAGGAGTCCATGATCTGAGCCACAGTCAGCTCCTGCTCTTGTTTTTGCTGACTGTATACAGCTTCTCCATTTTTGTCTGCAAAGAATATAATCAATCTGATTTCGGTATTGACCATCTGGTGATGTCCATGTGTACCGTCTTCTCTTGTGTTGTTGGCAGACAATAGCAGATGATATTAAGAAGAGGTGGCAAGAATACACAGAAGAACTATACAAAAAAGATCTTCATGACCCAGACAGTCATGATGATGTGATCACTCACCTAGAGCTAGACATTCTGGAATGTGAAGTCAAGTGGGTCTTAGGAAGTATCACTAAGAACAAAGCTAGTGGCGGTAATGGAATTCCAGTTGAGCTATTCCAAATTCTAAAAGATGATGCTGTGAAAGTGCTGCAGTTAATATGCCAGCAAGTTTGGAAAACTCAACAGTGGCCACAGGACTGGAAAAGGTCAGTTTTCTTTCTAATCCCAAAGAAAGACAATGCCAAAGAATGCTCAAACTACCACACAATTGCACTCACCTCACATGCTAGTAAAGTAATACTCAAAATTCTCCAAGCCAGGCTTTAGCAGTACATGAACCGTGAACCTCCAGATGTTCAAGCTGGTTTTAGAAAAGGCAGAGGAACTAAAGATCAAATTGCCAACATCCACTGGATCATCAAAAAAGCAAGAGAGTTCCAGAAAATAATCTGTTTCTGGTTTATTGATTATGCCAAAGCCTTTGACTGTGTGGATCACAATAAACTGTGGAAAATTCTGAAAGAGATGGGAATACCAGACCACTTGACCTGCCTCTTGAGAAATCTGTATGCAGGTCAGGAAGCAACAGTTAGAAATGGACATGGAACAACAGACTGGTTCCAAATAGGAAAAGGAGTACGTCAAGGCTATATATTGTCACCCTGTGTATTTAACTTCTATGCAGAGTACCTCATGAGAAATGCTGGGCTGGATGAAGCAAAAGCTGGAATCAAGATTTCTGGGAGAAATATCAATAACCTCAGATATGCAGATGACACCATCCTGATGGTAGAAAGTGAAGAAGAGCTAAAGAGCCTCTTGATAAAAGTGAAAGAGGAGAGTGAAAAAGCTTAAAGCTCAGCATTCAGAAAACTAAGATCATGGCATCTTGTCCCATCACTTCATAACAAATAGATGGAGAAACAGTGGAAACAGTGGCTGACTTTATTTTTTTCTGGGCTCCCAAATCACTGCAGATGGTGATTGTAGCCATGAAATTAAAAGATGCTTACTCCTTGGAAGGAAAGTTATGACTAACCTAGACAGCATGTTAAAAAGCAGAGACATTACTTTGTCAACAAAGCTCCGTCTAGTCAAGGTTTTTCCAGTTGTCATGTATGGATGTGAGAGTTGGACTAGAAGGAAAGCTGAGCACCAAAGAATTGCTGCTTTTGAACTGTGGTGTTGGAGAAGACTCTTGAGAGTCCCTTGGACTGCAAGGAGATCCAACCAGTCCATCCTAAAGGAGATCAGTCCTGGATGTTCATTGGTAGGACTGATGTTGAAGCTGAAACTTCAATATTTTGGCCGCCTGATGCAAAGAGCTGACTCATTTGAAAAGACCCTGATGTTGGGAAAGATTGAGGGCAGGAGGAGAAGGGGATGACAGAGGATGAGATGGTTGGATGGCATCACCGACTCAATGGACATGGGTTTGGGTAAACTCTGAGAGTTGCTGTTGGACAGGGAGGCCTGGAGTGCTACTGTTCATGGGATCACAAAGAGTCGGACACGACTGAGCGACTGAACTGAAACTGAATCAAGGGGTGGGATGTCTTGTGACTTGACAGAACCAATAGAATGTAGCAGGAGTGCTATTATAAGACTTCCAATTTTCATTCTTAAGAGGATTGGCAGCTTACACTTTTTCAGTTTGGCAATCCAGCTGCCATGTGATGAAACTCAAGCCACAGGAGAGCAAGGCTCCCACAGTTCTCCAGTCATCAGCGCCAGATGCATGGAATGAAGCCACCTTGAACATTCAGCTCTAGCCTACTCCCAGCTGATGCTACCACCTCATGAAGCGACTCTACATCACGTGGGGAAGAATTGTCTAGCTGACCCTGCCTTACTTTCTTCGCACAGAATTGTGAGCAAATAACATGGTGTGATTTTATTTGAATAATAGGTAACTCGACACACTCCTACATCTTACATGGTTCTCTTTTCATCTTACTTTGTCATTTGTTCATCTCATCTTATTTCCTCTTGATCTTCTCTCTTCTTATGGTTGTCTTTAGCTGTTCGTAGAAGCCACACTTCTTTGCAACTTAGCGCAGTTTCCAAACAATTTCCTAAAACTGAATTTTAGTTACTCTGTGTACTTATGAGCCATCAAGATGAATTTTTCTTTCTAATGTTCTGCAGTTCATCTTTCTTAAACAGATCAAGTTGACTGCTTTCCTTTTTTTATTCATTTCTGGAATAAAAGATATATTAAATTTTTGTTGTTTTTTTTTTAAATGAATTGTTTTAACAACCAACAGATCGTGTAGATCTCCCCTGGTCCTCCTACTTTGAAGTTAGCTGATTCCCCTTTCTCGCTTAATAGCAACAGGACTTTCAAGCACTCTATATACTAAAGAGATCTCAGCCCAACTCCCAGGGTCTGTTTCCCAGGCTTTCTTGTAATATGTGGTTGCTGTGTTGCAAGGTGAAGTCTCACCCTCCTATCTAGCTTCCTGGAACTTTGAAACTATGCTTCCTAGCATGTCTTGTTACCAGGTATGTTAAGTCTCTGTCTTCACCTACATGTATGTCTTCCTGGAAAGCTAAGCACCTCCACCGAGGGCCCCTTTATCGCCCTGTTGTTTTGCATAGTTCCAGTCTCCCAGTGAATGTCGAAATGCTTGTAGGAAGGCAGAACAAGCAGCATCACAGAGTAGCGGGGCAGCTTCCAAGTTTTTAATTAACCTCACATCAGAATATTTTAGGGCAACCAGAGTAGGAGAAAAGAAGTATTCTGCTTTATTTTAAGAGAAGCAAAAGTATGCCACTTGTCTGGGTTTTGATACAACTTTATCAGTATTGTGTTTAATAAATGTTCCTTCCATAATCTGATAACATGCTGTTTATCAGCTTTGGTTTTCAGGGATGTTATATATTTTCATCTCTTTCTAAGTTTTTTCTATGACTTTTAGAAAGAAAATCATAGAGGCCGCATCAGGGACTGCAAACCCTGCCTCGATCAAAACCTTTAGCAGCCTAGAATGACTACCTGAGAGAAGCCCATATCACACCTGCTAGAGGAAGGTCGTGAGTGGGAGTAATTCTAGGAAGATGTTTTGCAAAAGGAATTCGAATTCCATTTTCTCAATGGAAACAGGCTGACTATGAAGAAAAGGATTGTTAAGGAAAATGCCCTAGATTAGAGAGAGAAGCTGATTTGATTAAAAAGGTTTGCTAGCTGCAGTCAGAATACTGGATCCTCAAAAATTTAGAGATCATCATAGTGCCAAATTTTAGGCCTGACCTATATGTGAGCAGAGATCTTGAATGCTACAATTTTAATGTTGAGGTCATATCAGTAGTTAGATCTCCAAATTATATATGCTCTTGAATCCAAGTATAGAGATGGTAGAAGTAAGGAGTCAGCTAATATGGGGCACTGAGTGAAAATGTTCAGACTGAATCACACAGTGTAGCCCCAAGCTCTCTCTCCCTACTGTTTTGGCTCTCCATTGTCACATAATAACCACCCCAAAATGTACTATCTTAAGACAACAAGCCTACAAATGTTTACAGTTGTAAGCAATACAAGCTTTTATTGTTTACAATTCTGGAGGTTGACTGTATCCAGCTAGATAGTTCTTCCACAGCATAGGAAGTTGACTGGGCGTTGTAGTCATCTGAGGGTTCATCTGGCCTGGAACATCCAAAATGGCTAACTCACCTATCTGGTGCCTTGGCTGGTCACACTGGAAAGCTGGGATAAGCTGGGCTGCTGGGATGTTGGGGCCTCTCTTTATCCATATTTCAGGGCTGCCTTCTCTATGCTTGGCCTCTCCATGGTATCTCAGGGCTCCTAAGAGTATAAAAGTAGACATATCCAAGCCTTCCGAAGGCTAACCTTAGAACTGTCACAGCATCATTTCCACTATATTTTACTGGTTAAAGTAGTCACAAAGCCAATCCAGATTTAAGGGAGAAAACTCCACTTTCTGAGAGAAGAATGGAAAAAACTCAATGACCTTCTTTAATGCACCAGACTCACCTACGTCCAGAACACTAGCAGCCACTGTGTAATACAACTGAGGCTCTACCTACACTGTATAGAAAATGGAGAGGGGGCATGGAGGATTTTTTCCAGCAGAGAAACTGAATCACCTTACAGAAAAGATACACACATTTTCTGGAGGTTTACAATAAGACTCTGAGCTACCTGTCTACAAGCCTCTCCTCCTTTCCCAGCTTTCTCATCTGCTTTTCAGTCCACACCTCTGAATATGAATGGATAATCAAGGATTGGTAGACACCTAAAGTAAACTGCACACATGACAGACAAAGTGGAAGCTCAAAAGAAACAGAGGTGAAAAGAAAAGCAATGAAAGGATAAGAAAATAGGTAATTAATATTTTCAGGGAGATTTTCAAGTATTGCATCCAAGAAATAAGAAGATAATATATAAAAAAGAACAACCAGACAATAATAAAGAGCTCTTGAAAATTAAGTATATGAGCCAAAAAATGAATTGAAGAATTAGAGGATAACATTAAGAAAGATAAATATAACAAAATAACAAGGATATAGACAATATCATCGGAGAAGGCAATGGCACCCCACTCCAGTACTCTTGCCTGGAAAATTCCATGGACGGAGGAGCCTGGTGGGCTGCAGTCCATGGGATCGCTAAGAATTGGACACGACTGAACGACTTCACTTTCACTTATCACTTTCATGTATTGGAGAAGGAAATGGCAACCCACTCCAGTGTTCTTGCCTGGAGAATCCCAGGGACGGGGGAGCCTGGTGGGCTGCCATCTATGGGGTTGCACAGAGCTGGACACGACTGAAGCAACTTAGCAGCAGCAGCAGACAATATAATGGATACTCAAATATTATAGAATAAATACAGGAGCTCCAGTTTCCAACCTCTAGGTGTTCCCAAGGTGAAGAAAGAAGATGGCACCAAAGTAATTGCAGAAAGTTGAAGTAAAGAGAGAGAAAGAGAGGGAGAGAGAAAGGGGAAGGAAAGCAGATTCTTTACCAANTCCAGTTTCCAACCTCTAGGTGTTCCCAAGGTGAAGAAAGAAGATGGCACCAAAGTAATTGCAGAAAGTTGAAGTAAAGAGAGAGAAAGAGAGGGAGAGAGAAAGGGGAAGGAAAGCAGATTCTTTACCAACTGAGCTATCAGGGAAGCCAGGAATGAAGGGGAAAGAAGGAACAGAAGGACCACACAAAATTTTTCCAGAATTGAAACTCAAGGTCCTCCAGATTAAAACCCAGTTAAAATCAAGGAAGTAAATCAAGAGAGAGAAGACATGACATGAGATCAAATCAACAAAGAATAAACATAAATGGGGGATAAAAGGAATGCAAGAATGGTAGGGAGGAGGCATCTCTCAACCATAGAGAGATGTCAGTCAAGACAGAACAGCAGATCTTGGAGCACAAGGAGACAAGACTCTAAAGGGGAGGAAATGAAAGTGGTGAATTATCTAATAGGTTTGACTAATTGGAAAATTGTATTGAGAGGTATTTTACAGAGCTATGAAATGGTGTGAAATTCCTTAGGCAGAAGATCAAAGAAAACAAAACAGATGGAAAACTGAGGCAATTATTAACTCCAGGAAAAACTAAAAGTTGAATAACAATGGAGATGTAACCAGACTATACCACTTGTGTCAACAGTAAGCAAAATTTATAGCCATAATAATGAAACTCTGAAAATGATTTTAATTAAGAATTGAAGTATAATAGTAAAAGAATATGGGATACAGAAGATAGTATATAAATGAGTGTATATTTGTATCTGTCATAATAAAAAGTCAATAATGTTGAAGTTAATGAATAAAGAAAAATCCATACATTATTTTAGTTAGAAATATGGAAATAAATACCAAAAGGAGCACTATAAAAGCTTAAAATGCTTCCTTCTGGGGAGTAGGATGGGAGGAGGGTGATGAGTATAATCTTGAGGAGTCTCAGTAAAACTACCTACTGCAGTATCCAAATAATCTGCTCCTTACCCCACGTGACTTCCCTTTCCCAGCCAGGCATCGCCTTGCAACACACTTCTAGTCGGTCACAAATCTCCTGCCTTATTAATATTATCTTCCCCCTCACCCCCTGGCCAGGCTCAAACACTACCCAGACAATCTCCTTTACTCTTTACTCTCTGTTTATACTTATAATTAAGTCTTTGAGACAGCATGTTTGCTATCTGCAAGTCCCGAAGGAAAAAAAATCCAAATGAGAGGGACTTCTCTGCTGGTCCTGTAGCTAAGACTCTGTGCTCCCAAAGCAGAGCGCCTGGGTTCAGTCCCTAGTCAGAGAAATGGATCCCACGTGCCACAACTGCTATAGACAAATAAATGAATAAAAAAAAAATAAACTTCCCAAGTTTACTTATCAAAAAAATGAGAAATTATATGAAAACTAAGGATCTGGGATCAGCAAGGTCAGAGGACAAAGTTTTCAGTCTAAAAGCTCAGAAAGCCAGTGGCTAGTCATGTTGTCTTTAACTTTTGAAGATTGTCAGTCTAGCTTGGATAGCCATGTTCACCGGTCCCCCTCCTTCCCAAATCCACCCTTCAAGTCTCACCTCCTCCATGAAATCCTGTCAATCCCCCAATCTTCAAGGATCTCTCCTTTTAGGACAGTGGTACCTTCAAACCTACTAACTCCCAGCCCATCATCTTGAAAGATTTCTCAAGTCAGCTACAGAAGAGTAAGCACCATACAAATATGTCTTCTCCGTGTATTTAGATCACAGTCAAGAGCCAGGAGCAAAGCAATTATAGGCCGCCTACAGGGGCTGAATTTGTCAAACTACTTGATTCAACTCTCAACAAACGCCTAGAGCCTGTTCACATTTCCTTCTCTTCCTGTATGAACTGGTATGGAGGCCAGGGTCTGACTCTTCATGTCTGCNCATTTCTGGAATATCGAGCTTTGCTGTTTGGAACCATAGAGGAACTTACAGTTCCAGATGGACCTAGGCAAGGATGTCTTGGCAAGGCTGCAGAAGTCCAGGCACAAGGGGAAGCTGGAGAATCTTGATTAACTGGCAAGAGCTGCTTTGTTTTATAACACGCTGCTGCCTGTACACTATTTTGCTGGAAAATGGAAAAAGTTTTCTGTCACTCTACGGCTTTGTGAATGGAATAAGCTACACGAATTCTGCAAATTAGGTAACAAAACTCTGCAGATGCTGGTTGGGTATGGGTCAAATTTCTTAGCTATGCTTTCCACTCTCTCTGTACTTATGCCAAAAGTAGTTTTTGGTTCAGTTTATGAATTATAATGAATTCTTAATTTATAGGATCAAAATTTTAAATGTTTTGCTAAGAAAGGATGCACATTAATTAAACTTAAATGGAGCCAGAAAAGTAAGGTTCATCAGGACACAAAACAGAGATGTGAAGAAAAACAAAGCTCTTGTTACAGAAAGGAACTGATGAAGTTTATCCTTTGTGGTTATTTTTGTTTCTTTTACCTGGCAGGATCAATGTTAAGTGCAAAATTTCTGCTGCAAATGCTGAAGATAATCTTTGTGTTTATACCAGATTTTATTATGTCCTCCCAAATTGCTATGGGTGTTATTGAATGCAGGAGTAAAAAGTCTCCATAAATCAGAACAGACTTAACATATGTGATATCCTTAGAGCTATTTCTAAAAAGAGCAAATCACATGGGATATTTTAGTTCACAAACAGTCATTAGGAAGTAGGTAAAACCATTTTCTATGATATATCTGAAACCACAGATTTCATCAAAGCACAATTTTGTAAATCTTTATTTGACCTCAAGACTCTATAATAATCAGTAATAATGCTGCTTTTCATTTTTTCCAGATTAATTCTGCAATTAGAGCATTTCTGATTTTAAATGATGAAGTAGGATACCATTGAAAAACTTAACTAAAGTAAAACCTGCACAAAGCAACTTTTCTTATATATGCTTTCCTCATGTATATGAGGTACTGCATAGTACTGCAGCGGGGAGCAGGGGTTGTGGGGTCAGATTATTTAGATATATGTACAATCTCTAGCATTTATTAACTGTGTGACACTGAACAAATATTTAATGTGTGCCTCAGCTTTCTTACTGTAAAACAGAGATAATGATAGCATTTACAGCGAGGGCTATTGTATTAATAAAGACAAAATCTAAACTTAGACATTATCAGTGCTGTGTTTAGTCACTCAGTCATGTCTGACTGTTTGCGACCCCCTGGACTGTAGCTCACCAGGCCCTTCTGTCCATGGGATTTCCCGGGCAAGAATACCGGAGAGGGATGCCATTTCCTTCTCCAGGGGATTTTCCCGACCCAGGGATTGAAACTACATCTCCTATGTCTTCATTGTAAGCAGATTCTTTACCCACCAAGCAACCAGGAATACCCAATAAAGAAAAATTCTAAACTTAGACATTATCAGTATATCATTATTATTAGCTATTCTCATTACAATCATAAATATTTATACATATCACAGTCATTAACTGTTTTTGCAACAAAGACTATGAACTTAACCTAAAATACATAGATATTTTGAGCACAATATAATTATACTAATAGAATTTGCTGCAAGCAAATACAGCAGATCACATGTCACTCAGGTAGGTGACATTTTAATATTAGTGTTAAATAATCATTATTTTTAACACAACTTCTACAAGTTATAACTGTTACATTCAGATGAGCAAGACTTTGGCTAAAATCAATTCTATCACATCATGTAGCATCTTGTACCTTGTATATCATCTCCCAGGAATGTATCTTCTGCTAACATACTAAAGGTATCTATTTTTAGATTTTTCTCCTATAAAACATATATTTATTTTTACTTACTAAGTATAGCTGAAATAAAATTCTCCCTGGATTCTAAAAAAGTTGACATATGAATGCAAATGTATGGCAGGGATGCAAATTATACTGCTGAATATAATTCTGAGAGAGATGTTTATGATTAAATGCACACAGAAGAGGAGAAGAAAACAAAACTTTCAACACACTGTCTGGGTATAGTTAGTGAAACTTGGATAGTGTGTGAATGAATAGAGCAACAAGAAGTGGAATTATTTGCAAATCACTTCAAATGGAAAGATGAAATAGAATCATTTATCTTTGAGAACATGATTTGGCTCTAATTTCCCTAGAAGAGAGCAGAGTGATTTCAATCTTTCTTTAAAGAGTTAAAATGTTAAAGAGTTGAAATGGGAATTTGCCCATTGTGAGTCAAGGTGTCAAGGGTAAGAGTTCATCCATTCATTCAACAGACATTTGTGTGATATGCTGGGGATATAAAGACACAAAGATAAGAGCTTTCCCACAAAAATATTAGAATCTAGTAATAAGAGACACATGTAAACAAATTAGTACAATAATGTTCACTCAGTAAAAATATGTTAAAAGAAGACAGTTCTATTTTTAGCTTTTTAAGGAACCTCTATCCTGCTCTCCACAGTGGCTGTTATCAACTGGCATCATCAACAACAGTGCAAGTAGATTCCGTTTTCTCCCACTCCCTGTCCATATGACTCAGCAATCCCACAGCTGGACATATACCATGAGAAAACCATAATTCAAAATGACACATGTACCCCACTGTTCATTGCAGCACTATTTATAATCACCAGGACATGGAAACAACCTAAATGTCCAATGACAGACGAATGGATAACGAAGAAGTAGTACGTATATATGGTGGAATATTACTCAGTCATAAAAGGGATACTATCATGTCATTTGCAGAGAAATGGATGGGCCTAGAGTCTGTGAGGCAGAGTAAAGTAAGTCAGAAAGAGAAAAACAAATATTGTATATTAGCCCATATATATGGAATCTAGAAAAATGGCACAGATAAACCTATTTTCAGGGCAGGAATAGAGCCATGGACATAGAGAACATGTCCACATGTGGACACAGAGGGGGAAAGGGAAGGTGGGATGAACTGGGAGATTAGGCTTGACATATACACGCTAACGTGTGTAAAACAGATAGCTAGTGGGAAGCTGCTGTATAGCACAAGTTGCTCAGCTTGGTGCCCTGTGATGACCTAGAGGGGTGGGATGTGGTGAGGAGGAGGACAGTGGAGGAGGAGACAGTGTACACGTACAGCTGATTTTCTTCATCGTACAGTAGAACTAACGCAGCATTGTAAAGCAGTTATACTGCAATAAAAAGTTTTTAAAAAGAAAGCAACTAGGATAGAGATCAACATAGCAAAGAACTGAACTTCTTTCACAGATGATAATTGTGTTCTAAACTGCATTGTCTTAGGGAAAACAATATGGAGTTGAGAGTTGGAAAGACTCGGTTTAGATGCTGGCTTTTCNGTCTGCCTGGCAGGGGTGGCTCTGAGGGAGCGGCATGCAGAAGGAGGGGCCAGCCCCGGACCTTGCTGTGTGGGTAGGTGCTGGGCTGGAGATCAAGGACCAGAGGCCTCAATGGCGCAGCACCCCCAGGCCTGCATCCCAGGGGGCTGGGAGCCACGCTGCAGGGAAAGGACTTTAGCCAGAGGCCACAGAAGGGCTGGAAGTGCAGCTTGCTCCAGTTTGTGCCATCAGGTTAAGAATAGCAGGGCCCAGAGCAGGTGCAGTGAAGAGGGAAGAAAGGGTAGAGGGAGCCTGCACTGGCCTGGACCACTGCTGCGAGGACTGGGGAAAGTGGGGTATCATCCTACACACCTGGTTTTCCCATCTGAGCAATGAGGGAGGCGACGTTGAACACATCAGAGTGGGTTTAGGAGAAGATGCCAAGTTCAGCTTTCCCTGAATCACACACAGCCATGTTTCCTTCAAGCATAAAAGGTTCTGTCGGCAATTCATAAGTGATTTATTGCTCCTCCCTGTCTGCATTCATTATCCTTTGGATTCTGAGTCCTATACCCGGAGACAGAGAGAGGCACAGGGACGGGGAGAGAGCCCGAGAGAGTGATCAGACAGGACTGAGTCTGTCTTTCCTTCTGCCCCTGGTCTCTGCCTCTCACGAGGGTGGCCAGTCCAGGGCCTGCGCGGGGCCTGCATCCACCCCCTCACCTCATTCTGACAGCAGTCCTTGAAGCCTTGCAGAATGGAGGGCCCAGGAGGGACTGTAACTTACCAGAGGTCACCCTTCTAGGCAGTAAATGTTTCCTGATGCTTGCAGTGTGGTGGCCACTGGGGTTCACTTCTCTGCTTCCCCTTGTGGCTATCAGCAGCATCAGGAGATGGAGGGGGATCCCAGCAGGGCCTGGAACATAGCAAGGCCTCATCTTGGTCCAAGGAACTAGGTGGCCAGGGATGCCTCTGGTGGATGCATTGGGTCAGCAGGGAGGGGGTGGCCTCTGCTCCAGATGAAAGGTTGAGAATATGAGAAAAAAATGTCAGGTCTGCCTCCCTGTGGAAGTGCCTCCTGACCTTTTCTAACATGACGTGGTTTGAGTTTTCCGGAAGCCAAGCCCCCCAAATAATGGTTCTACTCTCTTTTCTAATAAATATGTGGCCCTGGGCCCAGCTCTCTTCTCTGCTTTGTCATGAGGGACCCATTATTTATGACTTGGGGATGAGTCACAGGCCTTGGCAAGGAACTCACAGCTCTGGGCCCAGTGTATTTTTCCACTCAGTAGCAAGAGAAGGAAGATGCTTGTAAATTCTCCCATTGAAACGACTGTGTAGGTATCTTCACAAGGATACTCCTCCTGGCTCAACTGTAAATCTTCTACTCGGTGGATGTTCCTGGTGGTCTTCGGCTGCCACAGGAAAAGTGGATGAGGGCGCTTGTGGACTCTGGGCTCAGCCCCCACCCCAGCTCCCAAGCCACACAACTACATGCCTCAAAAAGTGCCACGTATTCTGTGGGGGGTTTCCAAGGCACCCGGGGCACTGTGAGTGGAAGGAAATGAAGGGGTAAGGTCAGTGGGTCCCAGAGAAGTTAAAGTGTGGGAGAAACAGGCACTAGGAGGGAAAGGGTTTCCAGGTTGTCCCAGGGCCCCCCAGCCCAGTCTGCATTCCTCACTTACTCCTGACTCTGTGCTGGGCTTGATCTGCACCTCTCCCAGGCCTGCATGGACATTCTGGGCTTACTCCCACTTCCCCATTTGCTCCAGCTCTTCTTCCTTCCCCCAACCCCTCCCCTCAGAGCCCCTAGTCAGGTACTGCGCTCAAGCCATCAAACCATGTGATGATTTTTTACTTTCCATTTGTTTGACTTATTTGTTCATTCTATTTTAAGCTTTCTTTTCATCACTTACACCATGACTAGGCACTTGATCTGGGGCACAGGTGGGAGAGGTTCAAGAACTGTAGAAGGGACTGAGATGTTTTACCCTACTTGCAAGCTAGCAAGTTTGCCTAACACTGCTCCAGAGATGCTGGCAAAAGACACAAGATTCCTGGCTCAGAGACAAAGGACAGTTTCCTACTGACATGATGGTAATATCCAGATTATCAGCATTTGAACCAGTGTGGGGAGTCATCATCCCTACAGGGTGAGGCAAAGAGGGCCATGTGATGCTTGCATATATCATAGGCTGAATTACAGGGGTGGATCCCTGAGTTTAGGAAGCCTGACTGTTTTATAATAGGCAGTAAGCATGCTTAAACTTGACCCAGAGGAAGACATTCTCTTTGTTGTACTCAATAGTAAACAAAGCTGCCCTCTACTCCAGAGGGAGACACCTTCTCTGTCTCATAGACTGTTAACCATGCAAACAACCTTGAAAAGGTCATCAAGAACAAAGCAAGCCCAGGCCTATGCTGGCAAGGAGTACAGGAGAGACCCATGGAACATTACCTCCTAATAGGAAGCTTATAGTAACCATCTCTGGCTAGCATTGTCCCCAGACCCTGTGATCTCCAGCTCTGAAGTACACTCTGAGTCTTGGTAAGGTTGTACCCCACTTATAGAAGGACACTGCAGCAGGCTCTTTGGTGCCCGGCCATCATCCTCAGCAGCCCCTTGACAAACTGAAGACTGTTTATTACAGGTGCTTGGCCTACACACAGGACAAGCCTGTGGTGCTGGAGGCTTAGTGCTCCTGGAAGTAGTCCTCAGTCAAAGAAAGATGAGGAGGTGGTGGATAGACACCCCAGCTTCCTTCCCCTTGCTTCAGATGACTGTCTCCCAAGTTCCCAGTGAAAGTGAGCCCCAGTTGCCCACATGGAGAGCTACTTGATGGCATACCCCTTGATGGCTACTTGATGGATTCTCCCCTGCTCTGGCTCATTCTTGCCCTCTCAGTACTTTCTGGGATGACTTCTCTGCTGCTGCCAAGTCGCTTCAGTTGTGTCCAACTCTGTGTGACCCCATAGACAGCAGCCCACCAGGCTCCCATCCTTGGGATTCTCCAGTCAAGGACACTGGAGTGGGTTGCCATTTCCTTCTCCAGTGCAGAAAAGTGAAAGTGAAGTCGCTCAGTCATGTCTGACTCTTCGTGACCTCATGGACTGCAGCCCACCAGGCTCTTCCGTCCATGGGATTTTCCAGGCATGAGTACTGGAGTGGGGTGCCAAGTACTTTCTAGGATCACTTCTCTGCATGCACTCAAATCCTTGTCTCAGGACTGCTTCTAGGGGACCCTAACCAAAGATACTTAATTAACATTATAATGCACTCTTATTCAAAAAATGAAACATGTATTGTCCTCACAATACAAGGCACAAGTAGTTAAGCTTACCACACTCAACTTGACTCCTGGAGACATGCAACAATTTCTTGGAGAGAGGTGCAGATCAATGGAGAGAAGGGGAACGTTGCATTAAAGAGGCCAAGATAACCAAATCTAGGCCCTAAGAACAGAGCAACTGACCCAACCTCAGATAATACAAAAGGGAGACACGTAAGCATTACTGGCCAGAGAGGCAGTTGCCTGTAGTCTTCCCTTCTGTGAGCTCTCCCCACATTATCCAACCCCAAGTCTACTGCTTCTTAGTCCAGACTCTTCCCTTATAGGAATCTCAATCACTCACAAGTGTGAGTATCTGAGAATAGCTGTGAATGGGATCCCTGGGGTACTGACTTTATAACAAGCCTCAAAGCCTTGAGCTAAAGTGAGGAATACCCAAGAAGGGCAATGGGGTGGGAGTCAAGAGCATCAGCATAACGTGGGGAGCTTGTCCAAACCACACACTTAATAATTTGGAAACATCCCAAGAGTGGGCTGAAAGTCTCCAGTTCAGCCACATCCTTGCAGAATTTCCATTCTGCTCAGGACCACTTGCCAGACTTCCTCTTCAACACAGACACTGGAAATTCTCCCCAACAACCCTTGACAAGTGGATAGAAACCTATGAGGAAACTACTAGCATTAATTGTGCTGTGCTAAGTTGATTCAGTCCTGTCCAACTCCGTGTGACCCCCATGGACAGTAGCCCACCAGGCTCTTCTGCCCATGTGGTTCTCCAAACAAGACCACTGAAGTGGGTTTCCATGCCCTTTCCCATAGCATTAATTAGCACTTATCATTATTATCCCTCGAGTTAGAACAGCTCTTTAACTTTTCAAAGCTTTATCACTTTGACCATTTGTCATTTGAGACTCTTCTTCCCCCCAGTCCCCATTAATATAAATTTTAAAATAATATCATCCTCATTTTACAAAATATGAAACTTTGGCTTATAAAAGGAAAATTCATGGAAATTCTTTTAGTTTACAGATGAGAAGACTGAGGCTCAGAGACACTGGCTTGCCAAAGGTCACAGAACATGCTGGTGTCACAGAGAATAAGAGGAGCAACTTATAAGTAGTAGCTATCACTAGCTGGGTATTTACAGTCTGCCAGTTCCTGCATGCTGAATATATTCCGTTCATGTCTTTATTAATCCTCAGAACAACCTTGCCAGGCTGATGCTATTATTATCCTCATGGAACATATGAGGACCTCGGGCTCAGTGTGGTTCGTGTCTGCGAGTGGTCATGGCTGGGTGGCATGGCTGTGCACGGAGTTAAGCTTCCTGGCCCACAGCTCCCTCCAAGCATGAGCCAATCAAACCCGACAGCCAGACGTCTAGGCTGGTGACGTCAGGGCCTAAGGCAAGGGACTGGGGGACAGCCAAGTTCTGGCTGGTAGGCCCCTGCCTAGACAGCTCCCCATGTGCTGAACCACATGGGAGCCAGAGTAAAGAAGTGTGCCTGTTCCTCCCTGCTGAGGACACCCTGCCAATGGGCCTGGGGCTGGTCTTGATACGCCAAAACCAGCCCACAGTTTCTGGGCCCCAGTTGGGCAGTGGGAGGCTTTGGACTCATTCCTTGCAGTTCCAATTCCAGTGCAGGCAGCTCCAGCACAGAAAGGACCCAAGTCACTACCCATCCCAGTACTCCCAGCAAAGCAGAGCACAGAGCCTCCCTCGCCCCCATCAAAGCAGCCCCTGTTCAACTATTTGGCCATCCCTTTCAACCAATCTGCTCCATGGTCTCTTCCCAAGGAGGCATGTTGCTATCCTCCCAGGCCTGGCCTGTGGCTCAGAATGTGCACCCAGGCTGACCTCTCCACTTTGGGGAATGGTTTGGTGTGAATGCCAGGCAAAGTCTTGGGTCACTGGCAATAAAAGTCTGCTGCAGCATCCCTTTCCCTGAGCCCCGACACTTGCCCTCCAGCAGTGAACCTTGAAGCCTCCTCGGGCCCCAGATGTTTGGTGTCCTGCAGTCTGGCCAGCGTCCAGCCACACCACAGCAGCATTAATGGACCGTGTAGGCATGGAGACTTCTGCTGGGCAAGATGGAGGTCAGTTTACTTAACTTGGTTATAAACAAAAGCAGTAATTAGCCTGGGTGAGGGAGGAAAGGGAAAAGGAATAAATCAAGCCCAGGCTGAAGAAACACCTGTGGAAAGAACGCCTCAGCCTAGGGGAACAGCGGCTGCAGTAAACAAACCACGAGCGACCTTGGCTCACAGACGATTAATTTGCTGATTGTTGATGGGTTTACACAGCCTAAAATGAGAAGAAAGCCGTGGCCAGGCAGCAGCTCAGTCACCCTGCATGGGAGCATTTAGTCACTGAAATAGCAAGGTGGAGAAGTCCTGGTCTGGGGCTGTAGGCCTGAGTGGGGGCTCTGCCATCATGGGGGCACCCCTCTACAGACTGGGAGACAGATGAGGAACGGTCAGATTTGCACTCAGACAATTCTAGTAATAAGTAGGATCAGACAAGTATATGTATGGGTCAAGACTTTTGGTTGCAACTTGAATCAGTTTAGGATAAAAGATGAGTATTGCCTCACAGAATTCAGTCAAGTAATGGCAAGAGCAAGAATACAACTAGGTTTCAGGTGCCCCCAGATTTCTGTGTGTGTGTGTCTGTCTTGCTCTCTCATCTTCATCTCCATCTTTCATCTTTCTCTCATCTACTTCTCATTTCCATCGCCATCTCTGTCTTTGATTTCTCATCTCCATCTCTATCTCCATCTCTCCATCTCCATCTTCATCTCTCCATCTTTGTCTCCATCTCTCCATCTCCATCTCCATCTCCGTCTCCATCTCTCCATCTCCGTCTCCATCTCCATCTCTCCATCTCCGTCTCCATCTCCATCTCTCCATCTCCATCTCCACCTCTGTCTCCATCTCTCCATCTCCATCTCTGTCTCCATCTCTCCATCTCCATCTCCGTCTTCCATCTCCATCTCTCCATCTCCGTCTCCATCTCCATCTCTCCATCTCCACCTCTGTCTCCATCTCTCCATCTCCATCTCTGTCTCCATCTCTCCATCTCCATCTCTCCATCTCTGTCTCCATCTCTTCATCTCCATCTCTGTCTCTCATTGACGGCTGTCCGGGTAGTAGCTTCCTTCTCTTAATGCACACTGACTTCTTTCACATAGAGAAACAGCATCCAATAGCTTCCAAATTTTCCATCGTACCACTTCTACCTCATTCTCCTCAGTTTCTGTTTTTAAAAGCATATCAGGGATATGAAATTGAATGAGGTAGTTAGTCTTGAACCAGTGAACCAGAACCAGGTGGATAAGGAGCTATGGTTGGCCCAGCTTGGGGAAGTCCCAATGGTGACCACAAAGGCAGGGTTGCCAAAGACCAGGCCAGTTCACTCTCTTCAGCCATGTGGGTGCTGGGGACAGCAGGGAAGGGAAAGAACTCCAGGTGGAATGAGGGAGGCTGGATACTAACACCGCGGCTGGTCATTGCAGTCTGTTGACAGTCGCAATAAAGAACCATAATGGTGGCATGAGCCACAGGAGTGCAGAGCAAAGATTATGTGACTGAA
>SJYW01010962.1:189045-220810 GCA_006410735.1 Raphicerus campestris
GCCATCTCTGTCTTTGATTTCTCATCTCCATCTCTATCTCCATCTCTCCATCTCCATCTTCATCTCTCCATCTTTGTCTCCATCTCTCCATCTCCATCTCCATCTCCGTCTCCATCTCTCCATCTCCGTCTCCATCTCCATCTCTCCATCTCCGTCTCCATCTCCATCTCTCCATCTCCATCTCCACCTCTGTCTCCATCTCTCCATCTCCATCTCTGTCTCCATCTCTCCATCTCCATCTCCGTCTTCCATCTCCATCTCTCCATCTCCGTCTCCATCTCCATCTCTCCATCTTCACCTCTGTCTCCATCTCTCCATCTCCATCTCTGTCTCCATCTCTCCATCTCTGTCTCCATCTCTTCATCTCCATCTCTGTCTCTCATCGACGGCTGTCTGGGTAGTAGCTTCCTTCTCTTAATGCACACTGACTTCTTTCACATAGAGAAACAGCATCCAATAGCTTCCAAATTTTCCATCGTACCACTTCTACCTCATTCTCCTCAGTTTCTGTTTTTAAAAGCATATCAGGGATATGAAATTGAATGAGGTAGTTAGTCTTGAACCAGTGAACCAGAACCAGGTGGATAAGGAGCTATGGTTGGCCCAGCTTGGGGAAGTCCCAATGGTGACCACAAAGGCAGGGTTGCCAAAGACCAGGCCAGTTCACTCTCTTCAGCCATGTGGGTGCTGGGGACAGCAGGGAAGGGAAAGAACTCCAGGTGGAATGAGGGAGGCTGGATACTAACACCGCGGCTGGTCATTGCAGTCTGTTGACAGTCGCAATAAAGAACCATAATGGTGGCATGAGCCACAGGAGTGCAGAGCAAAGATTATGTGACTGAATTGGGTAGATCAAAGAAGGTGGCACTGCAGTGAGTGAAGAAAAATAGAAAGTCAGTCCACACAAGAGGAGCAAGTTGCAAAAGAAGCAAGTAGCCTGAGATGTGGCTATGACCAGAGAAGTCATGTCTGGATGATGGGGTCAGGGTTGGGCCTGATGGCCCTTTGACTTTATTATGAGTCATTGAGGAGCCACTGATGATGTTTGAGCCAAGGTGACATGATCTTTCATCCACACAATAAACACTTCCTGGATGTTTGCTGTTTTCCAGATCTTATGCTGGGTGCTGGGGACAGAGAGAAGGAAAGTCTTGGTCCTGCCCTCAAACACTTCCTGAAGAGGTGAGAAAGCGATGCATAAATGGATGGTTATGGTGCTGGCCCTTGGACAGACAGCAGCTATGACTTAGAGGTCATGGCTGGAATCATGACATATGGCCCCTAAAAGGCATAGAAGGGGCAATAAAAATTCCCCAGAGACAATCAGGCCAAGTCCTGGGGACTGAGTAGGTGTCTGCCACATGGCTGGGGAGATAGAGAAAGTGAGATGAGTGGGAAACCCAGGCTGAGAAACAGGATGCACAGTTTTCAGAGCTCATGAGCCATTTGGAAAAGCAAAGCAAGAAGAGGGGTTGGAATGAGAAGTAGTAGACCGCTGGGTGTACACTGTGGGCAGTAGGGAGCCATGGAAGATGTGTAAGCAGGGGATGTACATGTATGAAAGAATCTGGCTGCACCATAGACCTGGAGCGGCAAGTTCAAATGGGAGACAAGAGACAGCTAGTGGACAGCTGTGAGACTTGGAGAGAAGTGATGAGACCTGGACTGAGGCAGGGAGATGGAGAAGAGATGGCTTTGAGGGGGGAGTTCAAGGGTTGAATTACACAGGGACTGATAGAGAAAGCCTGGGGAGGAGTCGGGGCACACACAGGAGCAAGGGTCCCAGAAGAAAAAGAAAGTTGGGGAAGAAAACCATGAGTTAGGTTTGATTTTAAGGTGTTAGTGGGACCTCCTAAAGGAATTACCGCATTGTGAGGTGTAGAGTCAGGAGATACTTCTGCACTAAAGACAGAGGTATGGGAGCTCTTTGGGAAGGCAATATTTGAATCTATGTGGTGCTTTGGATCTCTATGGAAAACACACACAGAAAGAAGAAAGTGGGCTTGAAAAGCTAGCACCAACATTTAAAGGGACAGACAGAGGAAAACCGCCCATGAAGTATATTAACAAGGATCCATCACAGGTAGTCATCCTCCAGTATCTGTTCTCCCTACCTTACATGGGAAGGGGAAAATATGCCTGCCTAGAGATCACAGTCTCCAGCTTGGTATGGCCACGTGCTATGTTCTGGCCAGTGAATTGTGAGCTGAAATGACATCATATTTCCCACAGATGGCAGGATCTGGAGCAGCCATCTGGGGCCAAGAAATGGAAATTCCACATAGAAGATGGAAGAACAAATAGGAACTGGGTCTTGAAACCTTCACACTGCCACCCCCACCATGCACCCAGCCCTTTCCTTGAGAGAGGAGTAAATTTCCCTTGCCTAAGCCACTGGGGATTTGGGGATTCTTTGTTTCAGAGGGTAGTCAAAGAGGAAGGTTGTCAGTGTAATCAGACACCACAGAGGTTAAAGGAGAGAGGTCAGGGAAGAGCTTGGTCGTGAAGCCACTGGTGCCCACGGTGAACACAGACTCACTGGGGTACAGGAGCCTAAGTTGAAGTGGAGTGGGCTGAGTTGTGAGCATCGAGTACAGTGGAGAAGCAGATACAAACAAGTTCAAGAGGCTAGACCAAGAGGGAGAGCCGAGATTACCAGCAGTGTGGAGAAAGGGCTAGTAGAGGGTGGGTAGTCAGAGAAGGCAAAGGCAGCCCACTCCAGTACTCTTGCCTGGAAAATTCCATGGATGGAGGAGCCTGAAGGGCTGCAGTCCATGGGGTTGCGAAGAGTCGTACACGACTGAACGACTTCACTTTCACTTTTCACTATTATGCATTGGAGAAGGAAATGGCAACCCACTCCAGTGTTCTTGCCTGGAGAATCCCAGGGACAGGGGACCCTGGGGGGCTGCCGTCTATGGGGTCACACAGAGTCAGATATGACTGAAGCGACTTAGCAGCAGCAGCAGCAGCAGCAGTGAAGGAAAGGGTCCAGGGAAGCCCCTTAAACCCTTTAGGCTAGAGCATGCTGGCTGGGTTAGGGAGAAAGGAAAGAACTGCCAAGGCAGTGTGAAGTGGGAGAATCAAAGCCCTCTAGAGGCTAGACAACAGGGATGCCTGCATAAGGCTGGGACTAGAGTGTTTCACGGTGGATTGGAGAAGGAGAAGGGTAAGCCAAGTTCCCATTCTCAACATGATGGGCAGATCCAAGGTCTGCCCACAACTGCCTCTCTCAGGTCACAGCCTTCATGGAGCCATTAGTCAGTGTCCAGACTCTGGCTCCATCTGGTCTGATGTCTGCTGGGCAAGCAAGGTCAAGGGTTCAGGGCCAACTGGGTGCCTGATGGAGGAGGGAGGAAGGCAGAAGGGAAACCAGGCCAAGAGAAAGAAGAAGGAGGGACCCATCTCTTGGTCCTGGACTTTCCATCTCTGGAACAGGAAGAGTGGGGAATGGAAAGGTCTGGGTCAGGAGGAGGTGACAAGTAGACGTCTGGGGACATTCTGGGCCTAAGGCTCCCCTGGAGAGTAGCCGGGAGACAGAGGGTCTCAAGCTCTGGTTCTCACGTCTCCAGGGCTGAGGGGAGCATGGCTGGAATGCACCAGAAGCCAGTGTCCATCCCCCGGGGCAGCCAGTAGGGAATCTCCAGCCCTGAAGTCATCACCACCCGAGGAGCCTGGACCCCGCCATGGAAAAAGGGTCCCGCAGGGGCGCCCGGCGCCGGCCAGCAAAGATGAGCTCATAGCTGCTTGCGCCTCTTCCCTTCTTTTCCAGGCATCTCAGATTTCTGGATGTCAGGCACACTTGACAGACAGGAGGAGAGAACAAGAAGGCAACTGGGATTAGACCCCAGGTGGGATGCAGGGCCCAGCAGTGTTCCCATCCACTCCACACTGCTCTTGCCTGCCTGGCTCTATCCCAGACCAGATCCAAAGGGGTGGCCTTCCCCCCTCATTTCCTTTCAAGGCACCTAAGGAGCCCTAATGATCAGGCACCTAAGAAAACACACCTGTGTTACCTGGAGGACCAACAGCACCTCTGTCCTCTCTCATCAGTCCAGACTGAAAGTGAAAGTGAAGTCGCTCAGTCGTGTCTGACTCTTTGCGACCCCATGGACTGTAGCCTACCAGGCTCCTCCATCCATGGGATTTTCTGGGCAAAGTTACTGGAGTGGGGTGCCATTTCCTTCTCTAAAGGATCTTTCTGACCCAGGGATCAAACCCAGGTCTCCTGAATTGCAGGCAGATGCTTTACCCTCTGAGCCACTAGGGAAGCTAACATGTTTGCTTTGGAAACAAGGGTCCTGGACCTGAAAGGAATAGGAAGCAGGGTAGAAAAGGTAGTCGGGGAGGCAGGAGCCTTGTGGGGCTGGGGCATCCTGGGAGGAGGCCAGGAGCTGCCGCATGCCACTGCAGGCAGAGTGCTATGGCAGGAGTCAGAGCATCTGCTCGGCTCCCCCTTCAGCACTTCATAGTCCTAAGACTCGAGTGAAGTCACTTTCTGCCTCGGGGCCTCAGTTTCCCCACATGACCTTAGAGGGTTTTGAGGATCATTTGAAAGCACAGAAGTGGGCTTGGAAACCTCATAGCTCTTTGCACTCATAGCATATTATTGATGCAGTTTAAAAAAAAAAGTACTGTTCTCAAAGCAGTCACCCTGCCCAAACCCCTAGCGCACTATCCACCCTGTAGCCTATAAGCCTGGTTCTCCCTGTGCTGTGAATGGAGTTCTTGGGAGTGGTGCAGCCCCAACTTGATGGAATAGCTGCCCAGAAGTTTCCATGCTTGGAGAGTGGGGCTACCCTGGTCACCTGACCATTGGGTATCTCTGTGGGAACACCCAGATGTCCTCTCTGCTTAGGACATTCTAGTCTAAACAGGGTCATGCTTCCCATAGCAAGGCTACAGAAGGAAACTGGCCCATTGCATCTCACAAAATCAGGACAAGATCAGACAGATTTCAGTTAATTAGAGAGTCAGTGAGACTACAGAAGAGATGAGAATGGCTCTGGCACCTGTGAGACTGGATCAGACTTCCCTAGACAGCTACCTGAAATCCTGTTAGTTTATCAACAGTGAAGCCTAGATTTTTTGTCTGTACAGGGAACATGAGACTGTCAGGGTCACTGCCATTTTCAATCAAAGATGTAATAGGCCAGAGTGGCCTTGGAGGTTGAACACTCAGAGGGGGCCCTATGTTCAGGGGCAGCCAAATCCACAGATGGACATCCCTCCCTGGCATCCAGAACTGGAGGCTTTGTGGTAGAAGTGTCATTTCACCTACAGGGAGAATTTTCCAAGGGAAGGGAGGAAAGGAGCTGTCAGTTACTGAGTCCTTGGTCTATACTAGGACGTTACCTGCCATGTGTCAGATATACTGTAGGTACTCAATGAGTAAGGTCCTGAATGATTGGTCGAATGGATGGACATCAGCAGAAAAAACCCTAAAACATCTGACACCCTGGTTAACTGCAGTGATTCTGACTCCTAATGAAGTGATATAGTAATATAACATCTGCCTCTTCTAAGTAGATGCCTTGGTGTGAAGCAAAGTCCCTTAAAGAGATATGTGGTTTGCAAAACTGGCCAAAGGGAAGTCATCTGCTCATTACAGGAAAACAAAAAATTGACAGCTCTATTGAAAAAGGCACATGTACCCCAATGTTCACTGCAGCTCTGTTTACAATAGCGGGGACATAGAAGCCACCTAGATGTCCATTGACAGATGAATGGGTAAAGAAGCTGTGGTACAGATATACAATGGAATATTAGCCATTTAAAAAAAGCATTTGAGTCCATTCTAATGAGGTGGATGAACACTGAGCCTGTTATACAGAGTGAAGTAAGTCAGAAAGGGAAAAATAAATATTTTATACTAACGCATATATCTGAAATCTAGAAAGATGGTGTTGGTGAA
Source organism: Raphicerus campestris (assembly GCA_006410735.1). Lineage (NCBI taxonomy): Eukaryota > Metazoa > Chordata > Mammalia > Artiodactyla > Bovidae > Raphicerus > Raphicerus campestris. Next base: position 194,960 of record SJYW01010962.1, read on the forward strand.
CTTATTTGCAGAGCAGCAATGGAGACACAGACGTTGAGAACAGACTTATGAACACAACTGATGGGGGGGAAGGAGAAGGTGGGACGTATGCAGAGAGTAACATGGAAACATATACTATCATATGTAAAATAGATAGCCAACAGGAATGTGCTGTTATGACTCAAGGAACTCAAACTGGGCTCAGTAATGATCTAGAGGGGTGGGATGGGGACAGAGTTGGGAGGGATTTTCAAGCCAGGGTTGAAAATGGCAATGGGTTTCCTGGTGTGAAGAGAGTTAATGTACAAGAAGAGGATAGAGCATGCAGCATCCCAATAAACTTATCTGGCTGAATATTTGATNCCCTTAAAGAGATATGTGGTTTGCAAAACTGGCCAAAGGGAAGTCATCTGCTCATTACAGGAAAACAAAAAATTGACAGCTCTATTGAAAAAGGCACATGTACCCCAATGTTCACTGCAGCTCTGTTTACAATAGCGGGGACATAGAAGCCACCTAGATGTCCATTGACAGATGAATGGGTAAAGAAGCTGTGGTACAGATATACAATGGAATATTAGCCATTTAAAAAAAGCATTTGAGTCCATTCTAATGAGGTGGATGAACACTGAGCCTGTTATACAGAGTGAAGTAAGTCAGAAAGGGAAAAATAAATATTTTATACTAACGCATATATCTGAAATCTAGAAAGATGGTGTTGGTGAACTTATTTGCAGAGCAGCAATGGAGACACAGACGTTGAGAACAGACTTATGAACACAACTGATGGGGGGGAAGGAGAAGGTGGGACGTATGCAGAGAGTAACATGGAAACATATACTATCATATGTAAAATAGATAGCCAACAGGAATGTGCTGTTATGACTCAAGGAACTCAAACTGGGCTCAGTAATGATCTAGAGGGGTGGGATGGGGACAGAGTTGGGAGGGATGTTCAAGCCAGGGTTGAAAATGGCAATGGGTTTCCTGGTGTGAAGAGAGTTAATGTACAAGAAGAGGATAGAGCATGCAGCATCCCAATAAACTTATCTGGCTGAATATTTGATCTGTGGTTCAGGTTGCAAAATATCTCAGCAAGGCATTCAAAATCCCCCCTGCTCTGACTCTACCCAGCATTTCAGTCTGTATATTCTGATGCTTCTCTCTATGAATCTCATGCTCCAAACAACTTTCCCAGATTGTGTTGAATTTCTAGGAAGCCAGAAATACCTTGGGAATCAAGGAGCAATGGCTAGCAGGTTTGAGCACTTTACCATGCTATGTCCTGCCTCTAGCTCCTGGTGTTGCCCCCTCCCTTTAAATTGCTTTCCTCTTATCCCAGAGCCCCTCCAGATTGACCAAGTCCTTCCTCCAAGACCATACCAGCTTCTCATGATGCTCCCGTTGCCCTTAGCACTTCCTGTACTCTATGAACAAACAGCTGCTATAAGTCATTAAAGAATTCACCAGTATTCCAGTTCTCCTCTTTCCAACCTCCTCAGAAGACTGCACTTTCCTGCCTCTTTGGAAATTAGTCATCCTTTAGCCAATAAAATATAGGCAGACATAATAGGTGGCATTTCTGAGCAGAAGCTTGAAAACCCAAAACGTGCTTCACCATACTCTATTTTCCTTCTGCCACAAGACTGCAAAGTCATAGATGTCTTGAGGCTGCCCCATCAGCCTGGATCTCAGTGTGAAACTGATGTGGAGCAAAGCTACAGCCAACCTGCACTGTACATAAAAGAAAGTAAGAAAGGCTGTTGTTGAAAGCCATAGAAATTTTGGACTCTCTCATTACCAACCCCTAACCTAGCCTCGGGCTTCCCCAGTGGTAAAGAATCTGCCTGCAATACAGGAAATGCAGGAGACATGGGTTCAATCCTCGGGTCAGGAAGAGCAGGGCATGGAAACCCACTCCAGTATTCTTGCCTGGAGAATCCCATGGACAGAGGAGCCTGGCAGGCTACAGTCCATAATGTCCTAAAGAGTCGGGCACAACCAAAGCAACTTAGCATGCACTCAACCTAGCCTAAGGGCTTCCCAGGTGGTGCTAGTGGTAAAGAACCTGCCTGCCAACACAGGAGACTTAAGAGATGACACGAGTCAGACATGACTGAAGCAGCTTAACATGCACACCCACAACCTAGCCTAAGCTGACCAATATAGAAACAGTGTAAGACTCACCATCTCTTATAGCCACAGGGATCCTCAAAGCACATAGAATCGGATCCTCCATCAGCAGAGTCTAGGAGCATAGAACCGCTTTCTAACCTATAGCATTAGAATTACGCTGTGTACACTCTCTAAGGTATAGGGGCTGTTCGTTATTTCAGCATAGCCCAGCCTATTCTAGTTATTGTCTTTAGGTGCCCTACATATGTGTCTGTCTACGATCTTGATTAATACACATATACTGATAACATTGTGTCTGTCATTGCTACGTCCAGCATCACTGCATCTGTTATGAATACTGCTATCCTCACCATTATGAAACTTGACATCTTGGCCAAAATCCCTCCAACCTCCCCACAACTATGAATCCATCATCCCTGCCAATATTCCTACCAATGCCACCTCCAACACCAATTCCACCATCACTCCCATCCTCTCACCATTCTTACCACTAAGCACAGTCACTATCACTTCCACCTTCATTGCTATAATTGTCAATGTCAACTGCATTACTATCACCTCTCTTTATATCACTCCCGTCACATGAACCCCATTATTAGCATCTCTCTCACTACCATATCACCTTTACTATCACTGCTAATGTCTCTCCTCTAATATTTCTATCTTATCACCCCTGTCATTATTAATACAATCACTTTCATCATTCCTCTATAATAATTTTGGCCATTACTTCCAAGATCATCATCAACATCACTTTCACTGTCCCTGGCATCATCACTGCCTCTATTGCTTCTCCTGTCACTTCCTTTATTATGTTTATTACAAAATTCCCATTGTCATTACCAATTTCTCTATCTCTATCAGCTCCATCATCATACTATCACCTCCAGCTTCACTGCCATCTTCACTGGTGGATTCTAAAGGTCATTCACAGCTCTCCCCTTCCAGCTTCCTGCATCCTCAATAAGGGNTGCATCTGTTATGAATACTGCTATCCTCACCATTATGAAACTTGACATCTTGGCCAAAATCCCTCCAACCTCCCCACAACTATGAATCCATCATCCCTGCCAATATTCCTACCAATGCCACCTCCAACACCAATTCCACCATCACTCCCATCCTCTCACCATTCTTACCACTAAGCACAGTCACTATCACTTCCACCTTCATTGCTATAATTGTCAATGTCAACTGCATTACTATCACCTCTCTTTATATCACTCCCGTCACATGAACCCCATTATTAGCATCTCTCTCACTACCATATCACCTTTACTATCACTGCTAATGTCTCTCCTCTAATATTTCTATCTTATCACCCCTGTCATCATTAATACAATCACTTTCATCATTCCTCTATAATAATTTTGGCCATTACTTCCAAGATCATCATCAACATCACTTTCACTGTCCCTGGCATCATCACTGCCTCTATTGCTTCTCCTGTCACTTCCTTTATTATGTTTATTACAAAATTCCCATTGTCATTACCAATTTCTCTATCTCTATCAGCTCCATCATCATACTATCACCTCCAGCTTCACTGCCATCTTCACTGGTGGATTCTAAAGGTCATTCACAGCTCTCCCCTTCCAGCTTCCTGCATCCTCAATAAGGGAGTTGCAATGTTATTTACGTCTAAGAATATCTTATAATGCACTGTGTTAGTTCAGGAGGTAGCATGCCAGACTGAATGTCTAGCCCACATGGGTGCAGTATGAAGGTTACAGCCTACTCCCCTGGGGAGAAAGCCCAATCATCTCTCCTTTTCACCTTGAACCTTTTCTCCCCACTCCTCTCTTTCTCTCCCATATGGCAGCCACATGGTCCTGGAAGGGCCTAAGCAATGGAGCAAATGCAAGATATTTCCGTGTTTCTTGAGCTCCCTTTTGTGGCTTTCTGGTGAGTGTGGACATGTCCAAGACTTGGGTTTGGACCTAGAGGCGATAGATGGAGCAGGTCTTTCAGCTGATTTTGGTTCCAAGCCATTTGGATTGACTTATTTGGTCAAGAAGTTCTCTGCATAATCTAGCACAGCTCACTCGAGTTTTCATTTTTATATTCTATTTAAATCTTTATTTTTTTATCAAAGTCATACATGTACATATTTTTAAAAGTAAAATGTTCTACAAGGTTCGTAATGAAAACCAGAAGGCTTCTGCTCCAGTCCTGCTTACTTCTGAGTCCCCTTTTCCTGAGGCAAGTACTTTGAATTGCTTTAACTCTTTCTTCTAGTGTTTATCTCCAAGCCTGTAAATGATATGGTAACACTGATATATCTTGCATTTTTCCATTTTCAGTTTTATTTACTGCCATTCTACTATAGAAGATGAGGAATCAGCTCTCTTACAACACCACCCACATATGCATGTGCACACACACACACACACACATTTGCACAGCAATATTGATTTTGATCATAACCATATCCAGGCTTTGCATTACTATTACTAAATTACTATCATTCACAGTTGCACCACTTTTCCTTTCTTGNTCACTCACTCACTCACTCAGTAATTTTTTAGTTCACAGAAAAGGAGTAATATCTACATTTCAACACAGAATTCTCTGTGTGGGTGGAGGGGTAGAAAACAACCTACTGGTTTCTCCAGTTCAAGCTACATACATAGGAAGGGGTGGGATGGAAAGGGAACATTCATTGAGCCCTTTCTAGGTAATAGACATCACACTAGGCATATGAGTTAGAGGATTTTCTCTGGTAAGAATCACTGCCCTAGTTTTACAAGGAAGAAACTGAGATTCCCAGATGCTAAATAACATACTCAAGGCCACACAATTAATAAGTGTTGGAGCCAAGATTCCAACCCTGTGTGACTTCAAAGTCCATATTCTTTCCATTACACTATGCTGGCAAGAAATCTCAAGAGCTTGGTTTAAGCACAATGGGTTATGACTCTGAGTAAAGAAAGCCATTGTCATGGTCCCTGATCTCAGAGAGATCTGATCTGATGAGGCAGGAAGACGCCCCTCTCTCAAAAAGACTGTTATTAATGAACAAGATTAAATCCCAGATTCACAGAGCCTATGCTTTGCCTATGCTCACTCAAACAGTTCTTCACAATGCCCAAATCCTGCCACCTCTCCCTGACCTTGGGTTCCCAGAGGGAGAAAGGAGGGAGTGTGGACATCAAGCCCTGGGAATGCCTGGGGTTGGGAGAGCTGAGCTATTTTGGGATTGTTTACATTTGGAATCTTCCTGATTTTTGGTCCCAGAAAAACACCCACATGTTGGAAACTCTTCCGAGTTATTCACTGTTGGGGTTTTTCTTCATCTCCTTCAGCTTTTTCTTCTTCTTGGATGGAAAAAAAATCTGCTAGTGATTAGTCACAACCTGTGAGGCTCAGCTTTTGACAGCCCCACTGAGAAGAAAGAGACAAAGAGGCTCAGAGAGGGGCCCATGGGCAGATGCTGCTGGGAAGGAAATGTGGTTCACAGCACTGACCTCCTGGGGTGAGCGATGGTCCGTTCACCTCTATCTGCCAAGGGACAATTGCTCCCTGGACTGTGGCTGTTTTATTCCAACCTTTCATCCCAACTTAACTGGAGAGAACAGGCCAGGGCATGCATTAGAAGGAAACCCAGGGGGTCAGGACCTGGGCAAGCAGACTAAAAAGAGAGGAGAGGGGAGCAGGTGCCAAGCACAAAGGATGTCTGCCCAATGGGGCCCTTTAGGCCACGGTCTCCACTGACAACCCAGAGGGCCCCATTTCAGGATGAAAGCTTAAGCTGAGACAATTCCATACCCCTTTGGACAGCCCTGTGATCCTTAGCAGGTTTTTATCACATGTTTGGGCTCCTGGAAATCCCAGGGTGTGAGTGGGCCTCCTGCTCTTTGCGAGAAGGCTAAGGTTCAGGTGGGGCTGAGCACTGTCCACAGAGACCAGGACAAAGGGAGATTGTTTGAGCTGAAGAACTGGGGCCTGGAAGTCATATCTGGATCCAATTTTAAAATCTAAGGATTGTGAAACATGGTGAGGAGGGGGTAATAAAGGGAATTTGGGAAATATCCCTTGGTGTAGGTCTTTTAAAAGAGGTTTCAAAGCAACAAAGGGAAAATCAATGAATACAACAAGCAACAATACAACAGGAAGATTTAATGTCAGGGGAATGCAGAGCTGTCCCTAGGCTGTGTGGGACCCCTGGAAAATACATTTTTGTCAGGCTCCTATCTATGTAAACAATTTGAGTCATTCAAAATCAGCATGTCAGCACCATTCTGAAAGCCCAGTCTCATGTGATCCCACATAAAAAATACTTCACCAGCCAGGGGAGCAATCCACTCACCAGACTGCCTGCTTTGAAGCCCTGGGATGACTGCATAGGCAGAAGTTGCATTGCTTATTGGAGCATCTGGTCAACCCCACACATAGGGTAGAGGGTTGGAGGGCAGTTTAGGGAGGAGAAAGGCCTGGAGCCCACACAGGTCCAGGTTAAAGCTCAGGGTGCCCCTCTCAGATGGCAGTGCCAGACGTTGTCTGTCCTAACCACAGAAGAGGACCTAAAATTTTTAAAGAATCCACTTCAAGGACAGGGTCTTTCTCTCCCAGGTCTAAGGATGGTACTGGGGCTAGAGACAGTGACATCTCAGCAGGACACCTTGTACTTCTGGAGGGGTGGGGGGGTGGTTCTGGAGGGGCAAACTTTTTTACTAGCTATGTGACCTCAGTGCACCCTCTGCTTCCGCTCTAACCTCAAGTTACTCATTCATAAACCAGTAATGGCAATGCCTACCCTATAGAGCTGTTGTAAGCATGATGGCCAGCATCCTGGTCCTGCCTCTGCCTGCAAAGTGTGGAGTTGCCCATGGGCAGTGTGGTTCAGGTCTAGAATCTTGGCCCTGACTTCTAGCATCTCCAAGGTGGGCTGTGCTGGCCAACATCATTTCTACTTGTCTCAGTCACCAGCCCTGGGGAGGAGCTCATCTTCTCTTAAGAAAAGGGGTCTCTAGGCCAGGCTCCTGAGGGGAGGGCAGAAGGCTGAGGTAAAGGTCTATTATCCAAAACAGGCAGTCAAGGTCAGCAGGGTTCAAGCTGCAGGCTTGACAGGAAGAAAAGAAAGCCTAGGCTAGATCACCCAAGAAAGGATCTTGAGAATGTGATGCCAGCAGAAACACTACCAGCTTGGACTGAAAGGAACAGATGAAATAAAAGAAGGCAGAATGACAATGAAAATAAAGACTGGAACATCACAGCCATGAGGCAAAGAATGTGGACAGCATCTATGCTGGGAAAGACGAGGGGATGGACTTTCCCAGCTAGGGGCAACACAGTGATGATCTCAGGAAGTCTTTGGGCTGAGAGTCATTCTGGTCTTGTCATAAGGAAAGAAGATGGCAGCTGAGCCCTCAGAGAAACATATTCAAGGCTCCCTTTCGATTCAGTCTATTTGTGATGGAATCCTAGTACACGTTCACACTCCCATTTCCAAAGCACCCCCTGAGCCAGCTGAGGAACAGCCGTGGTCTGGAGAGAAGTGAGAGGTGAGGATCAGGGCTCGACTAGGCTAAGCTTGCCCTCTCTCTCTGATTCCCTCTGCATCTCCTGCTTGCCCTCCCTCCTCAGAATACTACACTAAGTGGCCTCCTGGAAAATCCCCTTTGGTGTCATGTGTTGTTAGCTATGGAGCCAGACTGAGGTCCCCTAGGACACTCAGCACAACCCAAGCTAGAACAGCCCCCAAAGGTAAAGGCAAGGGAACACTTGGCAATGACCCAGCAAGGGCTTCACAGGAGCCTGTCCTGAAGACGCTCCATGAGCTTGCCATGCCCAGAACTCTATCCTGCCAGGTGGCTAGGCTGGCCATCTGCCACTCTACTCACCGCAGAGCCCTGTGAATCCTGGGAGGCAGCCCCCTGCCCAACCCCCACCTCCATCTGGGAGTGCCTCCTTCCTCCCATCTACAGCTACTTTTTTAGAAGCCAGCTGCAGTCTATCAAAAGATTTTGTTTTCTTATGTGCAAATTTAAACGAAGTCATAGAAAGATACAGAAATCAATTACATTTAATTGCAATGCACATGTAATGAGCCAACCAACATAAGAAAGAAGAGACTGTCATGTTCTTTGATGGATCTACAAGAAGAGCTGAAGCCATTGGCACAATACCGTGCCTGGCAATACAGTCCCACCCTGGTGACAGACTGCGGCACAGGTTCTGCCCCCTGCCCCCTGAATCAGAGGAGCTCAGTGCCTGCTGGGGCCAGAGATCTGGAGGAAGGGAGGAAGGGGCCTCCATAGTCGTGCTCCAGATGTCATTTAGGCCCGAGATTTATCAAAGTGGGGCAAGTGTGGGAAAAGACTGCTCAGAGACCAGGATAGACGAGAAAGCACCACATGTGAAGGAAAGACGGAGGTCCAAGTCTGAGCACCAGCGGGCCTGGCCTGTTTGGTGACATCATGAGGCAACACCACTCAGGTCCAACAACGCCCTTCTGCTCAGAATATCATTGTCATTTATTAACCATCTCCTTCTAGTCACTCACGACTACCAACTCCAGGGAGGGAGGCTGTGCATTATTTCTGCCATTTTACAGATAGAGTAGCTAAGGCGGAGAGATAGCATTGTGTCCTTCCTTGCTGACCCCTCCATGGAGCCTGCAGGGGCTGGTCCCAGCCTCGCATTTTGGTGGAGCCCCATCCTTGCCCCTACCCACACTGACTGGGGTGAAGGGGAGTCAGAGCTGCCAGAGCCAGGTTAAAGAGGGCAGCTTTCAACAGGACAAGAAGGCCACTGGTCACCAGGAGGTCCCAGCCCTCTCGGCCAGGTGCCCTCTCCCACACTCAACAGCTAAACCCCCTAGGCCAGGACCTCTGACCTGGACCCATTGTCTGGGAGAACTGGCACCTTGGGGATCAGCCCTCATTCTGTCAGAGAGCAATAAGCCTCATCTCAAGTATTTGTGCCCCCACCTGCCCACGTTATTCTGTTTCTGTTTTGTCCTGGAACCATGCCTGGGCCCAGCCTCTACCCTTAGAGACTTCCCTAAAGGCAAATTCTGGGTCTCTCTCCCCTCGACTTCTATATGTTTACTCCCAAGACTGTTTCTTGCTTTTTCTTTTCTTTTTAATACTCTGCTATTTGCTTGCTTGCTTGGCCACTCAGTCATGTCCAACTCTTTGTGACCCTTTGAACTGTAGCCCACCAGGCTTCTCTCTCCATGGGGTTTCCAAGGCAAGAATACTGAAGTGGGTTGCCATTTCCTTCTCCAGGGGATCTTCCCAACCCAGAGATCAAAGCCTCCTCTCCTGTGTCTCCTGCATTGCAGGCAGATTCTTTACCACTGAGCCATCCAGGAAGCCCCAGGACCCTTCTATCTTCTCACAAAAACTGATTGATAACTGTTTCCTCGCAGACATCCATCCTAACTTGGATTTTCCTCCATAGATGAATGGAGATGCACCATGTGCTTGTCAACCAGGTAATGGACCGGAGTCTCCCCANCGGGGGTGGTTCTGGAGGGGCAAACTTTTTTACTAGCTATGTGACCTCAGTGCACCCTCTGCTTCCGCTCTAACCTCAAGTTACTCATTCATAAACCAGTAATGGCAATGCCTACCCTATAGAGCTGTTGTAAGCATGATGGCCAGCATCCTGGTCCTGCCTCTGCCTGCAAAGTGTGGAGTTGCCCATGGGCAGTGTGGTTCAGGTCTAGAATCTTGGCCCTGACTTCTAGCATCTCCAAGGTGGGCTGTGCTGGCCAACATCATTTCTACTTGTCTCAGTCACCAGCCCTGGGGAGGAGCTCATCTTCTCTTAAGAAAAGGGGTCTCTAGGCCAGGCTCCTGAGGGGAGGGCAGAAGGCTGAGGTAAAGGTCTATTATCCAAAACAGGCAGTCAAGGTCAGCAGGGTTCAAGCTGCAGGCTTGACAGGAAGAAAAGAAAGCCTAGGCTAGATCACCCAAGAAAGGATCTTGAGAATGTGATGCCAGCAGAAACACTACCAGCTTGGACTGAAAGGAACAGATGAAATAAAAGAAGGCAGAATGACAATGAAAATAAAGACTGGAACATCACAGCCATGAGGCAAAGAATGTGGACAGCATCTATGCTGGGAAAGACGAGGGGATGGACTTTCCCAGCTAGGGGCAACACAGTGATGATCTCAGGAAGTCTTTGGGCTGAGAGTCATTCTGGTCTTGTCATAAGGAAAGAAGATGGCAGCTGAGCCCTCAGAGAAACATATTCAAGGCTCCCTTTCGATTCAGTCTATTTGTGATGGAATCCTAGTACACGTTCACACTCCCATTTCCAAAGCACCCCCTGAGCCAGCTGAGGAACAGCCGTGGTCTGGAGAGAAGTGAGAGGTGAGGATCAGGGCTCGACTAGGCTAAGCTTGCCCTCTCTCTCTGATTCCCTCTGCATCTCCTGCTTGCCCTCCCTCCTCAGAATACTACACTAAGTGGCCTCCTGGAAAATCCCCTTTGGTGTCATGTGTTGTTAGCTATGGAGCCAGACTGAGGTCCCCTAGGACACTCAGCACAACCCAAGCTAGAACAGCCCCCAAAGGTAAAGGCAAGGGAACACTTGGCAATGACCCAGCAAGGGCTTCACAGGAGCCTGTCCTGAAGACGCTCCATGAGCTTGCCATGCCCAGAACTCTATCCTGCCAGGTGGCTAGGCTGGCCATCTGCCACTCTACTCACCGCAGAGCCCTGTGAATCCTGGGAGGCAGCCCCCTGCCCAACCCCCACCTCCATCTGGGAGTGCCTCCTTCCTCCCATCTACAGCTACTTTTTTAGAAGCCAGCTGCAGTCTATCAAAAGATTTTGTTTTCTTATGTGCAAATTTAAACGAAGTCATAGAAAGATACAGAAATCAATTACATTTAATTGCAATGCACATGTAATGAGCCAACCAACATAAGAAAGAAGAGACTGTCATGTTCTTTGATGGATCTACAAGAAGAGCTGAAGCCATTGGCACAATACCGTGCCTGGCAATACAGTCCCACCCTGGTGACAGACTGCGGCACAGGTTCTGCCCCCTGCCCCCTGAATCAGAGGAGCTCAGTGCCTGCTGGGGCCAGAGATCTGGAGGAAGGGAGGAAGGGGCCTCCATAGTCGTGCTCCAGATGTCATTTAGGCCCGAGATTTATCAAAGTGGGGCAAGTGTGGGAAAAGACTGCTCAGAAACCAGGATAGACGAGAAAGCACCACATGTGAAGGAAAGACGGAGGTCCAAGTCTGAGCACCAGCGGGCCTGGCCTGTTTGGTGACATCATGAGGCAACACCACTCAGGTCCAACAACGCCCTTCTGCTCAGAATATCATTGTCATTTATTAACCATCTCCTTCTAGTCACTCACGACTACCAACTCCAGGGAGGGAGGCTGTGCATTATTTCTGCCATTTTACAGATAGAGTAGCTAAGGCGGAGAGATAGCATTGTGTCCTTCCTTGCTGACCCCTCCATGGAGCCTGCAGGGGCTGGTCCCAGCCTCGCATTTTGGTGGAGCCCCATCCTTGCCCCTACCCACACTGACTGGGGTGAAGGGGAGTCAGAGCTGCCAGAGCCAGGTNAAAGCCTAGGCTAGATCACCCAAGAAAGGATCTTGAGAATGTGATGCCAGCAGAAACACTACCAGCTTGGACTGAAAGGAACAGATGAAATAAAAGAAGGCAGAATGACAATGAAAATAAAGACTGGAACATCACAGCCATGAGGCAAAGAATGTGGACAGCATCTATGCTGGGAAAGACGAGGGGATGGACTTTCCCAGCTAGGGGCAACACAGTGATGATCTCAGGAAGTCTTTGGGCTGAGAGTCATTCTGGTCTTGTCATAAGGAAAGAAGATGGCAGCTGAGCCCTCAGAGAAACATATTCAAGGCTCCCTTTCGATTCAGTCTATTTGTGATGGAATCCTAGTACACGTTCACACTCCCATTTCCAAAGCACCCCCTGAGCCAGCTGAGGAACAGCCGTGGTCTGGAGAGAAGTGAGAGGTGAGGATCAGGGCTCGACTAGGCTAAGCTTGCCCTCTCTCTCTGATTCCCTCTGCATCTCCTGCTTGCCCTCCCTCCTCAGAATACTACACTAAGTGGCCTCCTGGAAAATCCCCTTTGGTGTCATGTGTTGTTAGCTATGGAGCCAGACTGAGGTCCCCTAGGACACTCAGCACAACCCAAGCTAGAACAGCCCCCAAAGGTAAAGGCAAGGGAACACTTGGCAATGACCCAGCAAGGGCTTCACAGGAGCCTGTCCTGAAGACGCTCCATGAGCTTGCCATGCCCAGAACTCTATCCTGCCAGGTGGCTAGGCTGGCCATCTGCCACTCTACTCACCGCAGAGCCCTGTGAATCCTGGGAGGCAGCCCCCTGCCCAACCCCCACCTCCATCTGGGAGTGCCTCCTTCCTCCCATCTACAGCTACTTTTTTAGAAGCCAGCTGCAGTCTATCAAAAGATTTTGTTTTCTTATGTGCAAATTTAAACGAAGTCATAGAAAGATACAGAAATCAATTACATTTAATTGCAATGCACATGTAATGAGCCAACCAACATAAGAAAGAAGAGACTGTCATGTTCTTTGATGGATCTACAAGAAGAGCTGAAGCCATTGGCACAATACCGTGCCTGGCAATACAGTCCCACCCTGGTGACAGACTGTGGCACAGGTTCTGCCCTCTGCCCCCTGAATCAGAGGAGCTCAGTGCCTGCTGGGGCCAGAAATCTGGAGGAAGGGAGGAAGGGGCCTCCATAATCGTGCTCCAGATGTCATTTAGGCCCGAGATTTATCAAAGTGGGGCAAGTGTGGGAAAAGACTGCTCAGAGACCAGGATAGACGAGAAAGCACCACATGTGAAGGAAAGACGGAGGTCCAAGTCTGAGCACCAGCGGGCCTGGCCTGTTTGGTGACATCATGAGGCAACACCACTCAGGTCCAACAACGCCCTTCTGCTCAGAATATCATTGTCATTTATTAACCATCTCCTTCTAGTCACTCACGACTACCAACTCCAGGGAGGGAGGCTGTGCATTATTTCTGCCATTTTACAGATAGAGTAGCTAAGGCGGAGAGATAGCATTGTGTCCTTCCTTGCTGACCCCTCCATGGAGCCTGCAGGGGCTGGTCCCAGCCTCGCATTTTGGTGGAGCCCCATCCTTGCCCCTACCCACACTGACTGGGGTGAAGGGGAGTCAGAGCTGCCAGAGCCAGGTTAAAGAGGGCAGCTTTCAACAGGACAAGAAGGCCACTGGTCACCAGGAGGTCCCAGCCCTCTCGGCCAGGTGCCCTCTCCCACACTCAACAGCTAAACCCCCTAGGCCAGGACCTCTGACCTGGACCCATTGTCTGGGAGAACTGGCACCTTGGGGATCAGCCCTCATTCTGTCAGAGAGCAATAAGCCTCATCTCAAGTATTTGTGCCCCCACCTGCCCACGTTATTCTGTTTCTGTTTTGTCCTGGAACCATGCCTGGGCCCAGCCTCTACCCTTAGAGACTTCCCTAAAGGCAAATTCTGGGTCTCTCTCCCCTCGACTTCTATATGTTTACTCCCAAGACTGTTTCTTGCTTTTTCTTTTCTTTTTAATACTCTGCTATTTGCTTGCTTGCTTGGCCACTCAGTCATGTCCAACTCTTTGTGACCCTTTGAACTGTAGCCCACCAGGCTTCTCTCTCCATGGGGTTTCCAAGGCAAGAATACTGAAGTGGGTTGCCATTTCCTTCTCCAGGGGATCTTCCCAACCCAGAGATCAAAGCCTCCTCTCCTGTGTCTCCTGCATTGCAGGCAGATTCTTTACCACTGAGCCATCCAGGAAGCCCCAGGACCCTTCTATCTTCTCACAAAAACTGATTGATAACTGTTTCCTCGCAGACATCCATCCTAACTTGGATTTTCCTCCATAGATGAATGGAGATGCACCATGTGCTTGTCAACCAGGTAATGGACCGGAGTCTCCCCATTTCCCAGATGGAGAAAGCAAGTCTCAGAGAGGTTGGGAGACTGGCCTGTCAGGAAATACTCAGTTCTGGACCTCTGGCCTCCCAGTCTGGGGTCCTTTCCCCCAGACAACCTCACCATGGCCTCTTGGTGTTCACCCCAAGAAAAATCCAGGAGCCGGGACAGGAACTGGGACAAAGAGGAGGACACTGGGGCCCAGGCCTTGACCCCAAGTTCCTATTTATAGTCCTTGTTCCGGAGACGGCCACTTAAACACACATTCCTGATAACTGAATAATCTTTGGCACCAAGCAAAAAATAGCCTGTGGCCCAGACCACAATTGCACAGCTGGAGCAGGGTGAGCAGGGGCGACGTGGGGCTGGATGGTGCAGGACAGGCTACTGAGGGGGGAGAGGGGTGGCAGGCGAGGCCAGGGTTGGGACAAGTGAGTGGGACTGCAAATATAGCCAGTTAAATATAGCCTTGCTGACCTGGACACGGGGCCAGCCTCCTCTGCAGGCAGTGTTTCCCAAATCGGCTTGGATCTCCTTTTCCCAAAGGAAGTGAGAGCCAGAGGCCTGGAGGGGAGGGGCTAGAGGGACCTTGATGGGGATGGGGCTGAAGGCACTGGAGAAATTGGAGATAAACTGGGGACCCAGAGCTGCGGCCCTGCTGGCATCTTCTGGAAGTGCCACTCTGATGGGGAAGCGTAGCCATTCCCCGAGGCAGATAACAGAGGGTATCTCATTCCCCAAACAAATTGGCTAAGACCCCAGCCCCTGCCAGCTCCAGGACTGATGCTGAGGCCTCTTCTTCCAGAAGACTCAGGCCAGGGCGTAAATGGGAGCAAGAGATATGGAAAGGTTTGGAGTCCAGAGGCCTCAGAAAAGGAACCACGGCAGCTCCTTCCCTCAGGGTCCCCCTAGAGCAAAATTTTGGACCAGCAGACACCAGGTTGATGCCAAGGGGCTTCCAGGGGTGACACTTTGGGCAAACGTTTCTTTGCTCCTAACAGTTTCCTCCCACCCTTCAGTTGCTCCACTGGAGCAGGATTTTGGTTCTAAGCTCTGAATGTGGGGGAGTCAATGTGTCCCCCTTTCAAGAGTTACTGATAATACTAAATAGGGTCACAAAGCCAGATCTGAGACCCTCCTGCCCCTCTGTCAGTGTCACTGATATTCTGGGAGGTCCCAGGCCGTGTCTCACTCAGGGCTGGGGATAAGCCTCATCACCTTACACCTTACTGTAAGCCCCCTGAAAGAGTCTCACCTCGGCCCCTGCTGCTGGTGTCCCCTGAAAACCCCTCCATGCCCGGCTGTCACCAAGCCTGCAGAGGGCCAAACCATATTGCTTTTCTTCTGATCCTCCCCAGAATGTGTCATCAGGGAAAGGCGAAACACAAAAAACATCCATGTCCCTACTCCTATGCTGTGGACACCCAAGGATCACTGCCTATGCCTCAGATCCCACAGAGCTCATCAGTTTTCTCTCTGTCAAGGGGACGGTGCACACTTGGCACATTTTGCTTGCTCTTCCTTCAACATCCTTCCAAGTTGGGGGAATGTGCCTCGAGTGTGGTCTTGCGGTAGCAATGCCACACTCCCCACTTCAGGAGATGAGGGTGTCAGGTCCAAGGACTCTGTGCAACTCAGCAGGGAGCACACCAAGAGGAAGCCCTCAGTCTCCACCAGCTGCAGCCATAGGGCAGGCGGGGAAGGGGGTGGGGGCAGTGACAACTGTGTGGGGAAGGGGCTGGTCATGCAGGCCCGGTGCAGCCAACTCCAGGGCCCCCATGTAGGGCACTGGCCCTGCATTTCACAAAGATGCCCAAGAGCCCACCATCTGCAAGTTACCATGGCTACGAGTAAATGAGGCCCAAGAGCTGCTGCTCCAGCAACTGCTTACAGTCACACAGTCAGATGTGTGCTGGAAGTGATAACAGAAGCTGGCAGGAAGCTGAGCCAGTGGGGACAGGGATCAGGAAGGCCTCTGGAGGCCAGGGAGGCAGTGAAGCATGGGATTCCAGACAAGCATCCTATGTGTAAAAGGCCCAGAGTGAGAGAAGGATATGGGAGATGGGTGGTGTGGCTGGTGCTGAGAATAAAGGGGAGAGAGACAGGAGGTACAGCATGCTGGAGGAAGGAGAAGGGGCCAGATCATGCCTTGGACCTCATTCGGGAAAATCCTCCTGAGGGCAATAGGGAGCCATTGAAGTGTTGTAAGGGAGTAACCCGATCTATATCTAGGTCAGAAGAGTACTTTGGCCAAAGTATAGAGTGGATGCGGAGGGAAAGCCTAGACAGGATGTGGGCAGAGCAATTAGGAGACACAAGCAGATGCCCAGGGGAGCAACAGTTGTAGCCTGAACCTAGGTGACGGGGGAGGTGGGTGGAGAGAGCTGGGAAGCCCTTAGATGTGTTTAGGAAAGAGACACCATAAGACATGGTAAGTGCTTGGATGCGGGGAGAAGAGACAGAAAGAGGTACAACATTCACTCATTCGTTCATTCATTCAGCTACACAGTGAACATTTCTAACACATGGAGTTCTTTGCTAAGCCCTGAGGATACAGTAAGTGAGACTGCAGGTTTCTTTTCTCAGGGTTCACATTCTAGCTACACAGGGATGATGTAAAATAAACACATAAACAAATTCAAGATCATTTTTGGGAAGTGGCAAATGCTATGATAGGCTTCCAAGGTAAAGAATCTGTNGCAAGAATACTGAAGTGGGTTGCCATTTCCTTCTCCAGGGGATCTTCCCAACCCAGAGATCAAAGCCTCCTCTCCTGTGTCTCCTGCATTGCAGGCAGATTCTTTACCACTGAGCCATCCAGGAAGCCCCAGGACCCTTCTATCTTCTCACAAAAACTGATTGATAACTGTTTCCTCGCAGACATCCATCCTAACTTGGATTTTCCTCCATAGATGAATGGAGATGCACCATGTGCTTGTCAACCAGGTAATGGACCGGAGTCTCCCCATTTCCCAGATGGAGAAAGCAAGTCTCAGAGAGGTTGGGAGACTGGCCTGTCAGGAAATACTCAGTTCTGGACCTCTGGCCTCCCAGTCTGGGGTCCTTTCCCCCAGACAACCTCACCATGGCCTCTTGGTGTTCACCCCAAGAAAAATCCAGGAGCCGGGACAGGAACTGGGACAAAGAGGAGGACACTGGGGCCCAGGCCTTGACCCCAAGTTCCTATTTATAGTCCTTGTTCCAGAGACGGCCACTTAAACACACATTCCTGATAACTGAATAATCTTTGGCACCAAGCAAAAAATAGCCTGTGGCCCAGACCACAATTGCACAGCTGGAGCAGGGTGAGCAGGGGCGACGTGGGGCTGGATGGTGCAGGACAGGCTACTGAGGGGGGAGAGGGGTGGCAGGCGAGGCCAGGGTTGGGACAAGTGAGTGGGACTGCAAATATAGCCAGTTAAATATAGCCTTGCTGACCTGGACACGGGGCCAGCCTCCTCTGCAGGCAGTGTTTCCCAAATCGGCTTGGATCTCCTTTTCCCAAAGGAAGTGAGAGCCAGAGGCCTGGAGGGGAGGGGCTAGAGGGACCTTGATGGGGATGGGGCTGAAGGCACTGGAGAAATTGGAGATAAACTGGGGACCCAGAGCTGCGGCCCTGCTGGCATCTTCTGGAAGTGCCACTCTGATGGGGAAGCGTAGCCATTCCCCGAGGCAGATAACAGAGGGTATCTCATTCCCCAAACAAATTGGCTAAGACCCCAGCCCCTGCCAGCTCCAGGACTGATGCTGAGGCCTCTTATTCCAGAAGACTCAGGCCAGGGCGTAAATGGGAGCAAGAGATATGGAAAGGTTTGGAGTCCAGAGGCCTCAGAAAAGGAACCACGGCAGCTCCTTCCCTCAGGGTCCCCCTAGAGCAAAATTTTGGACCAGCAGACACCAGGTTGATGCCAAAGGGCTTCCAGGGGTGACACTTTGGGCAAACGTTTCTTTGCTCCTAACAGTTTCCTCCCACCCTTCAGTTGCTCCACTGGAGCAGGATTTTGGTTCTAAGCTCTGAATGTGGGGGAGTCAATGTGTCCCCCTTTCAAGAGTTACTGATAATACTAAATAGGGTCACAAAGCCAGATCTGAGACCCTCCTGCCCCTCTGTCAGTGTCACTGATATTCTGGGAGGTCCCAGGCCGTGTCTCACTCAGGGCTGGGGATAAGCCTCATCACCTTACACCTTACTGTAAGCCCCCTGAAAGAGTCTCACCTCGGCCCCTGCTGCTGGTGTCCCCTGAAAACCCCTCCATGCCCGGCTGTCACCAAGCCTGCAGAGGGCCAAACCATATTGCTTTTCTTCTGATCCTCCCCAGAATGTGTCATCAGGGAAAGGCGAAACACAAAAAACATCCATGTCCCTGCTCCTATGCTGTGGACACCCAAGGATCACTGCCTATGCCTCAGATCCCACAGAGCTCATCAGTTTTCTCTCTGTCAAGGGGACGGTGCACACTTGGCAGATTTTGCTTGCTCTTCCTTCAACATCCTTCCAAGTTGGGGGAATGTGCCTCGAGTGTGGTCTTGCGGTAGCAATGCCACACTCCCCACTTCAGGAGATGAGGGTGTCAGGTCCAAGGACTCTGTGCAACTCAGCAGGGAGCACACCAAGAGGAAGCCCTCAGTCTCCACCAGCTGCAGCCATAGGGCAGGCGGGGAAGGGGGTGGGGGCAGTGACAACTGTGTGGGGAAGGGGCTGGTCATGCAGGCCCGGTGCAGCCAACTCCAGGGCCCCCATGTAGGGCACTGGCCCTGCATTTCACAAAGATGCCCAAGAGCCCACCATCTGCAAGTTACCATGGCTACGAGTAAATGAGGCCCAAGAGCTGCTGCTCCAGCAACTGCTTACAGTCACACAGTCAGATGTGTGCTGGAAGTGATAACAGAAGCTGGCAGGAAGCTGAGCCAGTGGGGACAGGGATCAGGAAGGCCTCTGGAGGCCAGGGAGGCAGTGAAGCATGGGATTCCAGACAAGCATCCTATGTGTAAAAGGCCCAGAGTGAGAGAAGGATATGGGAGATGGGTGGTGTGGCTGGTGCTGAGAATAAAGGGGAGAGAGACAGGAGGTACAGCATGCTGGAGGAAGGAGAAGGGGCCAGATCATGCCTTGGACCTCATTCGGGAAAATCCTCCTGAGGGCAATAGGGAGCCATTGAAGGGTTGTAAGGGAGTAACCTGATCTATATCTAGGTCAGAAGAGTACTTTGGCCAAAGTATAGAGTGGATGCGGAGGGAAAGCCTAGACAGGATGTGGGCAGAGCAATTAGGAGACACAAGCAGATGCCCAGGGGAGCAACGGTTGTAGCCTGAACCTAGGTGACGGGGGAGGTGGGTGGAGAGAGCTGGGAAGCCCTTAGATGTGTTTAGGAAAGAGACACCATAAGACATGGTAAGTGCTTGGATGCGGGGAGAAGAGACAGAAAGAGGTACAACATTCACTCATTCGTTCATTCATTCAGCTACACAGTGAACATTTCTAACACATGGAGTTCTTTGCTAAGCCCTGAGGATACAGTAAGTGAGACTGCAGGTTTCTTTTCTCAGGGTTCACATTCTAGCTACACAGGGATGATGTAAAATAAACACATAAACAAATTCAAGATCATTTTTGGGAAGTGGCAAATGCTATGATAGGCTTCCAAGGTAAAGAATCTGTCTGCCAATGCAGGAGAGTCTGGAGACGTGGATTGGATCCCTGGGTTGGGAAGAGCCCCTGGAGATGGAAATGGCAGCCCGTTGCAGCATTCTTGCCTGGGAAATGCCATGGACAGAGGAGCCTGGTGGGCTGCAGTCCATGGGGTCGCAGAGAGTCAGACATACCTGAGCACGTATGCAAATACTGTGATGCTAATAGAACAGGGCAAGTAATAGGGTGGCTTTGGGAAAGGGCCTGCCTTAGATTAAATGTTCTTTGAAGCCTTTTCCAGAGGACTGACTCAAAATTCAAGGCTCAGAGTGGGAAAGAATTAGCAGTTTTTGAGGAACAGAGGAAAGACCAGTGTAACTGGGGTGTAGTAAATGAGGAGAAGCTTGGAGAAAATGAGGTGGAGGGTTGGGCAGCTCCCAGATCTTGTAGGCCATGGCGAGGCATTTCCATTTTATTCTAAGTGAACTGGGAAGTCGCTGGAAGGTTTTTAACTAAACAGAGGAGGGACACGATCTGATCTATACTTTTTCAAAAGATTAACTGCTTTATGAAAAATAAAACTATGGCCATATTAGTTTTCTAGGGATGCTATAACAAAAAAACACAAACTAAGTGGCTTATACTATATAAATTGATTGTCTCACAGTTCTGGAGACTAAAAGTCTGAGATCAAGGAGTCAGCAGAGCTGACTCTCATTCTGAGAGCTTCAGAGAGAATCTGTTCCATGACTTTCCCACAGTGGGTTGCTGGTAATTTGGAGCTTTCTTTGGATTATAGCAACATCACCTTCATCTCTGCCTTCATCTTCACAAGACAATCTCCCTATGTGTGTGTCTTTGCCCTGATTTCCCCTTTTTATTAAGGATATCAGTCATATTGGAATAGAACCCACCCTAGAGACCTCATCTTACCCTAATTAATTACATTGCAAAGAGCCTGCTTCCAAATGAGGTCACATTCTGAGGTACTGGTGTTAGGAGTTCAACATATGGATTAGGAGATAGACACAGTTCAACACAAAATGCTGGCATTCACTCCAATGCTTGGTAAGTATAATTTGATACTAGAGATCTTAGGTAGTTACCCCATTGAGTAGCTAGTGAAGAACTAATGGGCAGTGATGCTCTTTCTTGAGGTGGTTATCCTGAAGACCCAGTATGGGAGGCAACGAGAAGTTCAGCTTTGAACATGATGATTTTGAGGTGTCTACAAAAGATTAGAGGAATGTCCAGTAGGCAACTAGACATATGTTGTGGCGCACAGGAGAGGAACTGGGACTAGAGGTGTCAATTTGCAGCTCATGAGTATCGCAGGCAGTAAAGTCAGGGAAATACGTGAAGTCACTGGGAAACGTGTAGAGGGAAGATAAAGCCAACATGTAGGGGCTCTTTGCTGAGGAACACTTTAGGCCCATAGACTGAAAAGGGGCAGCAGAGCCAGGTGGGAAACTGGGTGGGAAAGAGTGATACCTCGTGAACCAGGGGAAGGCAAGAGTTCCAAAAAGGAGCAAATTGACTTCTGTTTCTGGTACTGGTGGGCTAAGTTATTTGACTCAATCCTTTTACTGAAAACAATTGAAAGTGACAGGGGCTTACTTTTAAAAACATAATCTTTAGAGCATAGAAGAGTTCATAAGGAAATGGAAATTACCAGGCTAAATCTAGAAGGAAGAGATTGCCCAGAAAGGTAAGGGAGCACCTTAACCCTGAAGGCACTTACCAATCTGTAAGACAAAGCCTCAAAACCAAGCTGTGATTTTTCACACCTCTCAGGAAGAGGAGAAGAGAAGAGAAAGCCCAGGGCTTGCCCAAGTTCTGACAGACCTCCCCCTTTATAATTCCTCTCCCAGGAATTATAAAGAACTGCAGTCTCCAGGGTGAATTGAAAGTAAAATGGCCACTCACTTTCTCTTCCTCAGCATCCATGCACAGGTGCATGTACACACACACGTGTGTGCACGCCAAGTCGCTTCAGTCCTGTCTGACTCTTTGCTACCCTGTGGACTGTAGCCCTCCAAGCTCCTCTGTCCATGGATTCTCCAGGCAAGAATACTGGAGTGGGTTGCCATGCCCTCCTTTGGGGCATTTTCCCAACCCAGGGGTAGAGCCTTCGTCTCTTATGTCTCCTGCATTGCCAGGGAAGGGGCGGTTCTTTACCACTAGCACCACCTGGGAATTACACACACACACACACACACACACACACACACACACACACAACCCTGCCTCCCAGGATTATACAGAAGTTAGCTTGATACAGAACAGATCTGGGAAGAATAAAAAGAAAGGAAAATAAGAGGTAAGGGAGGGGAGGAAGAAGGGAGAAGAGAGGACATGGAAACCCATCACTGAGAGTTTACAGAACAATTACAAGTCGTTCACTGGAATCACTGACCAAATCTGTATCACTGGGGGAGTCCAAGAAATCTCGAGCTATGAGATTTTATGTAATATGGATCATAACTTTAATCTGTTTTTCACTATCATATTATTTAAAATATAGCATTTTAATCTAACTAAATGTTTACATAAGATATCAAAAACCTAAGGATGCTTACCAAAGAAAAGCCGCAGTAATGGAAAAGAGACTTTAAGAAAAAGACATTACCAAGAATCTGGTCACAATCAAAAAAGATTTAGTTCACCAGAAAGGTATAGCAAGTTTAAACTCTATGTACATAATAATATAGCCTCAAAACTATACAAAGTAAAAATTATCAGAACTTTCAAAAAACTGAAAAATCCGCAATCACAGTGCATTAACTCAGTTCACACGAGCCAGAGTTCAACCAAGATGTCAGTTCATTCTTCTGCAGCAGGAACTGTTCCTTCTTCAGGCCTAATATGTACCCTCCACTCCAGGGCACCCTTTTCCAGGGTTGGGATCAGGAAGAGAACAGCAGGATAGTCAAGTACACAGGGTCAGTACCCAAGCTGCCTGGGTTCAAGTCCTAGCCTTACATTTAAACTTAAACTCTCTGAATCTCAGTTTCCTCATTTATAAATTTGGGGTAATAACTGATCATAGTGAAGATAATGAGTTAATGGACCTAAAGAACTTAGAACAGTGCTTGGAATACAGTAAGCACCCCGATAAATATTAATAATAACAACTCTACTACCTAGGACAACAAATTCTTATCCAGATGATTGCCTTGTGAATGTGGAACTAGAAAGGGGTGTGGAATGGCTTGGAGGGAAAGTTTACTGTGCTCTGGGAAAGCCTAATAAAATATCTTAACTCCACAAAAGAGAGCCCTCCCCCATTTCCTGAGCCTCTCTTCCCTGAACACGGCTGGAAAGCAACAAACAGCTCTTATCCTCCAATCTTTTTCATTCTAATCTCACCATTCCAATCCACCCACCCTCCTGTAAATGAGTTATGCATCAAAGTGCTAAGTACACATTGACTGGCTGTGAATTCAAGGGAGTTTCTCGGCGCCTGTTCCTCAATGTCACATCAGTTTCACTGAACCATCTACAAGGCTGGGTTAGTAGTCCAGTTATCTATTGCTGCATAACAGGCCACCTCAGTCCTAATGGCTTGAAACAGGGGTCGGCAAACCATGGCCCACTTCCTGTTTTTGCACAGTCTAAAGGCTGAGAACAGTTCCCTATATTTTTAAAGAGTTGGGAAAATATCAAAAGAAAAATAAAGTTTTATTGGAACACAGCCACACACATTCATTTATGTATTGCCTGTGGCTGCTTGTGCAGGACAACAGAGTAGAATTGTTTCAGCAGAAACTTGATNTTTTAAAGAGTTGGGAAAATATCAAAAGAAAAATAAAGTTTTATTGGAACACAGCCACACACATTCATTTATGTATTGCCTGTGGCTGCTTGTGTAGGACAACAGAGCAGAATTGTTTCAGCAGAAACTTGATGGCCTACAGAGCCTAAAATATTTACTATTTTGTCCTTTACAGAAGGACAACTGCCTGGCCATTTCCTAGCTTTCCTATATCCTTCCTTTCCTTGCTTCTCCTTCTGGAATGGTTGGCTTCCAGGACAAAACACTGACAGAGACATAAACTCTGGGCAAAGAAACTGCTTGTTGCCCCTTTCCATGGGCAAAGTAGCAGAATTAAGTGGGATCACTGGTTGTTTTAGCAGATGATGAATGGGTCTAAATGGGATGAAGGTTGTCACTCAGACTTGCTAGAGGCCCCACAAAGCCCATGACCAGCTGTGATACACATGAAGAGCCCTTGCCATGGGCCACATTCCATATCAAAGCCTGGCCTCCAGATGCCAAGCTCCACAGTAAGGGCCACCATCTGCATGGCCCCCACCAGACCTCCCAGACTGAGGCCATGTGCAGGAGTGCTGTCAGAGGGGGAGCTGGGGCCTTCCAGTTGTGGAGCACATGGATTGACAGGTATGCTGTTCCCACCCCAGGCCTCGCCACAGACTTGGGAACTCGGAGCTACCAACGTTGAGACAGTGTATTTCTCCACTGGAGGAGGGGCCAGGCAACATTTCAACAGCTGGGGCTTTGGGAGGTCACAGGACTCCCTGCAAGTCTCATCCACATCAATTACACTGAGGATAAATTGCTTCCCAGTCACACTCAGCCCTAATTCTGGTCACATCAGTGTAACCTCAGACTGACCACAGACTGACCCTGACATTGACTCAGACTGATTCCAGCCCTGGCCATGACCAGCCTCTGACAATGGCCACCAAACTGACCCTGGCCCAAGACTAGCCTTGACCCCAGCTGATAAACCAACGCTGCCCCTGACCACTGACTGGCCTCTGATCTGTTAATGACATCAGTGGAACACACCAAACCATAGCCCAGCCTCACAGGTGTAGCATCCGACTGCACTTGAGTGATGGGTCAGGAGGAGGAGGGTCTCTCCTGTATAAACTCAGCATCCCTACAGCAAACAGGTCCTGAGGGACTGCTCCCAGGCAAGACAGAGCAGAAGCACTTTCTGGAATGCCTGATGGCCTCTGGACCTTATCCTGTAGTTCCCCACCAGACAGGCCTTCTTCTCCTTTCTGCTTACTCTAATCCTGCTATGTCCAGGCCACCTGCCCGAGCAGGCCAGGCTGACTGTTCACATAGATTTTCAAACAGCTTTGACACATACGATCCTCATGGGAAATGTCCTCTGAAAGGGTCACTGGGGAGCTTCTTTTTCCAAGAGTAGACACAAGAGCTATCTTTTGCTTCCCCCCAACAAATTCAGTGGAAACCAGTTTGGAATTTCACTGTCTTCAGGACTTCACTGGTGGTTCAGTGGTTCAGAATCCACACTTCCACTGCAGCGGGTCACAAGTTTGTTCCCTGGTCAGAAAACAAAGATCCCACATGCCACATGGTGAGGGGGAAAAAAAAGATTACTTAAAACATACAGTTGACCAGTAGGCTCATGAAAAGATGCTCAACATTACTAATTATTAGAGAAGTACAGATCAAAACTGCAAAGAGGTACCATTTCACACCAGTCAGAATGGCCATCCTTAAAAAGTCTACAAATAACAAATGCTGGAGAGGGTGTGGAGAAAATGGAACCCTCCTACATTACTGGTGGGAATGTAAGTTGATACAGCCACTATGAAAAACAGAATGGAGTTTCCTCAGAAAACTAAAAATAGAATTACCATATGATCCAGCAAGCCCACTACTGGAAATCACTTCAGTTCAGTTGCTCAGTCGTGTCTGACTCTTTGTGACCCCATGAATTGTAGCACGTCAGGCCACCCTGTCCATCACCAGCTCCTGGAGTTCACCCAAACCCATGTTCATCAAGTTGGTGATGCCATCCAGCCATCTCATCCTCTGTCATCCCCTTCTCGTGCCCTCAGTCTTTCCCAGCATCAGGATCTTTTCAAATGAGTCAGCTCTTCGCATCAAGTGGCCAAAGTAATGGAGTTTCAGCTTCAACATCAGGCCTTCCAATGACTATTCAGGATTGATCTCCTTCAGAATGGACTGGTTGGATCTCCTTGCAGTCCAAGGGACTCTCAAGAGTCTTCTCCAACACCACAGTTCAAAAGCATCAGTTCTTCGGTGCTCAGCTTTCTTTATAGTCCAACTCTCGCATCCATACATGACAACTGGAAAAACCATAGCCTTGACTAGATGGACCTTTGTTGACAAAGTAATGTCTCTGCTTTTTAATATGCTGTCTAGGTTGGTCATAACTTTCCTT